>JACGCM010001391.1:0-54032 GCA_014058105.1 Kingdonia uniflora | reverse complement strand
ATTATTCTATAAGGTTAAGTTGTAACTGGCCCAGTTCGGTTTGGTTTGGTTTAACCGGGGTGGGTAACCAGTAACAGAACCGGCTAGTCCGGTTCCCTACTTTTCAACCGAAAAGTAACCGGCTTTTTAGAAATCATAAAAAATTTAGCGTTTCGATTTCACGGTTTCTCTGTACAAACCTACTAACTATTGTGAATCCGTATTCACTGTTCTTTCGTTCGACCTTGCCAGCACATACCTCACTACTATGTTACAATTAATAAGTTGATTTGATATACGTGCTTGTGTATTAGGGGTGTTTTAAGGTAAAAGATGTGAGACCCAGTAGACTATCCCTAGAGGTCTTGGTGGAAAAATTGTTGACCTCTCCTGAGCCATCAAACATTTCATCTCTCCCCCTTACCTAAATGCCACGTAGCAAGTGATAGAAGAGCAAGTGAGAGAAGAGAGAGTACTAACGGTGACTTGGTTGTTTTCCCTGTTAATTGATGAGAGAGAAAAGCTTCCTTATTTTAAGGATTAATTGCATGCAAAAGTTGAATCCCTCAAAATCTGGCTTTGAATATTTTGTATGCTGGAAAAGATTATGGCATTTTGTTACTATTCTTGGAAGGTGTTTACGAGCCTCTTGTGGCAAAATGTTTCTAATTGGCTCCCGAGACATACTGTCTTGAACGAGAGCTTATTCACAACCATGGAACTTGAAAGCAAGCTAGATTGTTTAATCGAAGTGAAAATTGAATACTCGCCCAAACTCCATGGTGGTTAATAAATCCAAGAGCCAAGATTACATTGCTAGCACAAAGAAATACAGATGACCCCCACCATTTTAGCCCTGTCAGCCTCCAACCACCACTCCGATTTATCCCCAGGATAGAGAAAAATATGTAATTTTTTGCCAATTTTTGATAATCCTTCAAGCTTTGGTGCTTTCCTTATCTACTTCTACCATACTTACCCAACTGGCTTACATTAGATATAAGTTGATGATGTTCCTTATATATCTCTAGTAATGATTGGCGTCCAAGCTCTGGGTTTAACCTCCCACTGATTACTGGTACCAGGTTTTCATGAAAAGTGTGAGATGCTTCTTATTCCTCTTTCTCACACAACCAACTTTTTGAAGTTAAGAAGAACTGCTACCATGCACTTGATGATAGGGCCAAAATTTTCAGAAAATTTGAGAAGAAATGTACTTCATACACTGACATTGGGGCGAGACGACACCATGTCACCTCTCAGATGACATATTTTCACTTAGTAATCTATGACTGACTAAATATTAACCATCTACTATTTTGTTGTCACCTGGAGTCGGGGTCTTCCTTCCCTGCCATTTTACCTCCATCTCCTCAACCTATTCATCCATTTGAACAAGCTAATGAACAAGTCAAAGGCACACAATAATTAATCAACTGTGAAGGGCCTTCAAAGAGTCAATGAAATTTAAATTTCTGAGAGTTCTAATCAGATTTAAAAAAAAAAAAAAACACTCTTCGTATACAATACACTAACACCAAAATATAAATATCAAACTAAATTATGTTCAAATGCTTGATTGTAAATGAGATTAATGAAACCCCATTGAACCTCTGGACTGATAAAGCTCCAATCGACTTTTGGCCTCCGATAGTACTGACCCTACTAACTCATCTTACATCATCACATGATGCCATTCAAGCACTATAAGAACCTCTACCTGCGTAAGTGCCATAAAACTTAGAAATCAAAGATCAATTACAAAAGCAAAAGCAAAATAAATATAAAATTCCTGTATCACATTTAAATTGGATTACGTATCGTCGCCACCATGGACATTAACTAAGAAAATGATAGATGATTCAATAGTTGATAAGCTATGGAGGCATTCTTCTCCTGTGATTAACAACGTGATAATCTACATGTATTATCCTTATGATATTATTTGTAGGTATAACCATCCAGAGAAACCAATCAAACCTCTTATCATGGGTTAATCTAAAATATGAATCAAGAATACCTAATAGAAGAATATGCGAAGAACACACAATTGGTGAGAGAATTCCCTTTTAGAGCTTTAATTGCTCAATTGAATTGATTACAATCAAAATTTTTCTCAAACCTAAGTCTCTCTTTCAGAACTTGGATTGATTTAACATCCTCTAATCTTGCCTAGCTTTACTCCTTTATGAGGGTTACAAGTTCTTAGTTAAAAAATTTGGATAAATATGCCCTTGCCAAAAACAATAAGCTAAATCGTGCCTTGTTCGAACAAAATAAGTCTCTATTCGAACAGAAAAAGTGTATTCGAATAGGCATTAAGTCTATTCGAATAAAACTACTCAAACAGGTATTTCTTCGAATAGACTTAAAACTCTGTTCGAACAGAAAAAGTATATTCGAACAGAATAAATGTATATTCGAATAAAATACTCAGACACTTGTTTTTTCTTCTTAATATAAAGAAAAGTTTATTCAACATAAAGGGGTGTAAAAGTCTATTAAAATAGGCTTTAAAAACAGTTTAAAAAATACTCAGATCTTCTTGAATCATGGCTCCCCCCTTTAGGAGCCTTGAGCTCCTACTCAAGCTAGAACTGGAGATGTGGGAATGCGGCCATGCCCATTTCCCCACTGTACTACTTTGACTTGCTAGGTAGTTGACCTTTCTTCCCAACCCGGAATGACTCAATACTATACTACCCCATCTTGTTGCATGAACTCTATATATTATCCTCTTATAACGATCTTCTCTTTCCATCCATAAGTCATCAATTGACGGTAGGCGAGTATCGATTGTAAAGTCTTCATCTAAAAGAGATTGCTCAAACAGCTTTAAATGCTTGACATTAATCACCGAACACATTTTCATAAAAGCTGGCAAATCCATTCATACTCGCATGCCTTGTCTTGCAGAACTTCCGCCGAAACACACTATGCCCTTTAAGAGCATCATATCCTGTAACATACACTGAACATAGGTTGTATCTGCATAGCTACCAACATAGCGGAAATAGTTGGTTATGGGGTCGGGATAACCTATCACCATTTGGTTGTCCACTCCCATCTTACTTGATAATCAAGGGAATTGTTGGAGATACGACATCCACTTCATCTGGTGAACTTGCTGTAGCTTGGACTGTGTAGCTAAAAACTAGAACGGTTTGTGATCAGAATGTACACAACCTCCTCGTACAATTTCCCCATGTCGGTTTGTTGTTGATAAGATATTGTCATTATAGACAACTTCTAGCTGACGTACCCTCTTAAACCGGTCGTACCAATGACACAACCTACCGCTCACATTAACCAACTACTTCACCTAAGTTTGCCATTACTAAATTATTTTGGTAACATGCTCCCTACAGCATTGATACGGAACTCCTTTCCCTCCTTCACAAGACGATACTTGTGAGCTCCACGGTAATGAATCGCATCTCGGCCCCAAAGATAAGGGCTACCCAAGATGACCTAATACACATCTAAAGGAACCACCTCACACATCACCTCGTCAATAAACCTTTTAGTGATCCCAAACTTGAATGTACACTGCTTTGTGATCATCAAATCTGCATCTTTCTGAATCAACCCCAAAACCATATGGCTTAGGATGAGCTACAGTAATTAAACCCATCTTCTTCACCAACGCCTCAGAAATTAAGTTTTTCTGGCTACCCAGATCAATAATGGCATCGACTAAGCTCTGCTTTACCTAAATACTAACATGAAAAAGTTCTTCCTGACTCTCCTCCTCAGTAGCCATAGTCTGCTAAACATAAGTGTAAGCTTATGATTCATTGTATATAAATCCGAGAGGTCAACAACCGCACCGACTAGTACAAATAACTCTTTCTTGCTCTTCTCTCCTTCGGCCTAGGCTTCTAGTAAAGTTTCTAACATATATCTGAGCTATGCCCACTCGCCTTACAATGACTGTAAATAATTCTCCTTTGGACTCTCCTTTATGCTCTTTCCCAACTAGACTGGTACCCCCACCTGTTCTTGTCATCTTCTTTATCACTTTTCAAGTACTTTCCTTTAATAGTAATTACCTTCATGGTAGCGTCTTTGATATTGACTACGGTAAAGAGCTTCAACTCTCTTCTAATGAACTCTAACAAACCCCTCGTATACTTTATGACACCTCATACTCGTCGACATCAATGCCCAAACCCAAAGCTTGGTTATGAAATATTATAGTGTACTCTTGTATAGATTACGCAGACTTTTAACTTAATTATGTCATTTGAACCATCTCTCTTGCTCATACCCAATCGGATAAATTCTTTTTGCACTAATACCTTGAATTCTTTCTAACTCAAACTTCCTACTTCGTGCATTTCGATAGGATTTTCTACTACGTGAGTGCATGACTTACGAATTTCAATGTTGAAAGTATATTTTATGAGCATTGGAGTATTCGTAAACGAAAAATAAATTTCTAACCTATCTAACCAATTATCCATCATCTCAGCATCGATTGAACCGTCGAACATCGAGATTTTAATCTTAAAATTGATACAAAGATTAAGCATAAGATTCGTTGACAAATCAATACCCGATCGCTTCTTGATGGATTCCGCATCACTAGAATCACTATCTACCTCCTCAGTACCCATGTCTTTATCCTCCTCCACAATCCCTTTCTTCTTTGAGCGACTCATCGTTTTACCGAAGTGGAAGCTTGCGTGAGGTTTGTGAGACGTAATTGCTCTACCAACTCCCCTAGAGGAGTAGTTAGGTCATAATTTCATTTCCAAAGTTGTCAGTCAATCTTCAGAATCGCCCATCTTCAAATCTACATTCTTCTTTAAGTTAGGTTTTTCGGTGAATCTTCAACGGACTCACTAGCTTCTCCTTTGTTTACTTGACTCGGTCTGTCACGTGTAGAGACCATAAACCATAATCGCCCCTGAGAATCGTTACTAAAAAATTGATACCACTTAATCCACAATACAAATCAAGAATAACCTAATAGAAGAATAATGCAAGAATACACAAATTGATGGGAGAATTCCCTTTTAGAGCTTTAATTACTCAATTGAATTGATTATAATCAAATTTCTCTCAAGCCCTAACCTCTCTTTTAAAACTTGGATTGATCAAACATCCTCTATCTTACCTAGTCTTGCCCCTTTATAAGGGTTACAAGTTCATAGTTACAAACTTGGAAAAATATGCCCTTAAACGTTGAAACAATAGGTGAATCGTGCTCTATTCGAATAGAACAAGTCTCTTTTGAACAGAAAAGTATTTTGAACAGACATTATCTATTCGAATAAAACTACTCAGACAGGTATTTCTTCGAATAGACTTAAAAGTCCGTTCGAACAGAAAAAGTGTATCGACAACCAGATTCTTCTGAATTAATAGAGGTTTCTTCCAATTAGTAGAGTTCCGCACTTCTATTCTATATCCGTTGCATCATTTACCACTTAGACTTAATTACCACAAGTGCTTTCGTAGCTATTACTCAAGGTTTCAACAGTACTTTTCGTGGGAGTTAATATGATAGACCGGGAAGCAAAACCACTCGTAATAAGGGATTTTAAGCATTAACAAGGGGATCTTCTGGGAACATTATTGGACTTCTAAACTTCAAACGAGTACTGCCCTAAGCACGTCAGCTGAAGAAAGTTACAAACCGAAGGTAAAAAACGGTGTTTGGCATAGGCATGCACTAGACATACCATTTTGGATTTACAAAACGTTAAACGTGGCGTGTCACGGTTTTTAACTTACGCGTCGTTCCCCCACCGCTTCGTACAGATATTCTCACTCCTCCTTGGGTGGCTATTAACGCTCAACACGTCTTTCTTCTTTCAATTTTCTAAAAACTCCCACACAGAGAGAGAGAGAGAGAGAGAGAGAGATATGGCTGAGAAACTTATGCACGCGGTTGTCTGCGATGGTTACAAAGGGGGAGCTGCAGCTTTGAAGGTAAACAAACAAACCCCCTTTCGTTTAAATTTCATAGTTGTAATTGTATGGTCTTAGTTCTCGTTGAGTATCTCTTACTTGTTTAATCCACTAATCCACACCCATGTTTCTCTCTTAAGATGTTGGGAATGCATTTTGAGCTTCTCTCTGGCGTTATAGATTCCTCACAATTGGGGTGGTGAGGAGGGCTTCTTTGTTTGTTTGTATTTAATTAACAACTCTAACCAAATTTCCAATTTTAATGGACCTTGTAATAACAACTTAAGGGTGTTATTGGGTTTATGACTAAATTAAATATGGACGAATTTGTAATCATGGACGAGTTTCATGGGTAGGCTTTGTTCGAAATGTTGGATTAAGATCTATATTGGGATTTTGATACTGTTGGAGAGAGACATACATGGCTGGGAATTGGGATATGACTATGGTGACAGTTCTGACGCATTGTGACTGAGACAAATATTCTGTTTTTTGATATATATATGTGAAATCAATACTACATTTCTTGTTCATGGGCATTGCCTATAGTACAAACTCTATTAAATGGATTGAGCAACTTATTATCGTATCTTGCTATGTTAGTATTATCTACACCTTTCGTTTTTTTAATCGGAGGTTCGCTTGACATGTATAAAGATGTATGAGATAGTCATTGGTTATTCATATTTTTTTCTTCTTCTTATTTTTAATTAGTATAGAGTTGTAATATCGATTCCTGCCTATTGCAGCATGTGAAGGTTCCGTTCCAGCTCCTAAAAAAGGCGAGGTCTTACTTAAGTTGGGGCAACAAGTCTAAATCCAGTTGACTGGAAAATCCAGAAGGGCGATTTGCGACCTGTTATGCCACGCAAATTCCCCTACATACCAGGTATGCTAGATTATATTTGTGGTTTCTTCTATTAGTCGAGACCAGTTCTATGTTGTCTTTTAAAGCTTATTTTCCTTGCAGTACGTTTTGTTTTTCTGATCTTTCCTCCTAAAAGATTCTAAACAAATTTCTACGACAACCTTCAGCATATCTGCTTTGATAATTTCCCAATACATCTTCAGAAAAGCACAAGGGGAAGCCACCTAGACTCGGTGCTAACCCCACCTTGTACACTTCCATTTGAGTATTGCGGCAATCATTATATTCTTCATCTATCTATCTAGACTCTACTCTCACTTCTCCATTCTCTTGTTCTACAACCTTGCTGTGGTTCGTTTTTGATAATTTCCCAATACCTCTTGGGACAGGCACAGGCTACCTGGACCTGTTGCCACTCACCCTTTTCACTTTCATGTGGACATCATGCACCATTCATTTGGGTATCTAAACATAGACTTATTCGTGTGAGATCTCAGCGGTTTTAGCTAGTTTTTGAAATTCAGTTTCAGCATTATCTCTTTTTTAATCAATAAATTGAGAGACTAGTATCACTGGAATAGAATGGTTACCTGAATCGAGGAAGACGTTTTGTTATGGGTGAGTTTTGTCGCTCCTTTTGTGCCCCTTATAGGGCCAATAGAAATTTAGTTCCTATAAAGAGAAAGGTGGTTAAGGGATTTGCTGTGTGGAAGGGTAGAGATTGTCGAAGGGACGGAAGGTACCCAGCTCATCAAAAGGAGGCCTTTATTATCCTGGTCTATCATATGCCCTTATTCTCCATTCCTGCCATTGTAGACGGAATCAGAAAAAAAATAAATTGTTCTTATCTGTGGGTTAAGTTTGTAGCAAGTGGTTCGTACCTGTAGTTCTCCTTCCTATTTCTAGGGTATAAAATGAGTTGGGTTTGGAGTGGATCGGGGTGTATCCATATCCATATCCATATTTTTTTCCAAGACCTATACCCGTGTATCCATATCTACGCGGGTCACATTTCATAGATCCATACCCGCTCCCTTTACGATTATCCAAACCCATACCCGTATGGGGTCGACTCATATTTTTTGGGTCGGTTCAGGTCATGGGTTGATCCCGATCCACTTTTAGATAAATTTAATTAGTAATTGTGAGCTACCAACTCTAAAATTCCAGGTGGTAATTAATCAATAAAATCACCACAAAGTGCAAAAAATAAACTCAGACTCCTTTTTAATCAACTAAAATAATAAAATTAATGAAAGCAAAGTAAAATTGATTCTTGTCGTCAGCTTTCTCTTATTTATATTCAATAATTCTACATTACCTAAAATATATTCGGGTCGGGTCAGGTCGGGTTATAGAGGAATGGTCCATACCCGACCCATATTAAGTCGGTTCGGGATTTTAAGATCCACACCTGCTCCATTTTATAAATGGGTATAAAAATGGGATCCAAACCCTATAAAATGGATATGATTCGGGCTGCTCTCGGTCCATTTTATGCTCTACCTATTCTAATACTACGAGAAGTGGGGATATGAATAGGTAAAGGAATAAGATGTAGAGTAGGCAACAAAATTAGTCACACAGTTAGGAAATAAAATGGAATAATTTTAGAGAAAACAACTAACGTAAATTCTCAACGCGGAAGCAAGATTGAGAATTCTACTACGCTAATTTAGACCTAATTCAAGAGTAGGGTTTCTACTAAACTCCAAAACACAAAATAAAGCACAAACTAAATAAATTGAATCTAATTTCTTAACTTCAACTACAACAACCCAACAAAATAGAGAACCTAGCCTCCCTTTTATAGAACACAAGGGGGTGAAAAACCTAATTAGAAATAATCTAGAAACGGGGAAAAGTACCCTCTTAACCTTGTATTGGTTAATTAGGAACTCCCTAAATCCTACTAATCATCTCTAGCAGAGAAAGCTTTAACACAAATAGCATAAATAATAATAGGCTGTAGATGATAAACGACCATGAGAGGATGATTCACATCAAATCCCTCCGTCTTCGGCCGATTTCGTGGTTGTGGAACACCATGAAACTCAGAACTTCCTGAAGTGGTATACCCGTCTTTAAGACCTCAAATCCTACCTCTGAATTTTTTGTAATCCAAAGTCATACCTAAGTGCGGGGGTACATTGTTGTCACCAATATCCCTATATTGAAGAACGTCCAAAAATAAAGTAAACAATGGTATCTGCTTCTCAAAATTAGCTAAGAAGCTCTCCCAAAACAAATCAATCAACTCTTTCTTAATGACATCTTTTTGATACTCGGCAAATATTGGGGGTTTGTTCCAATAAACAAGGAGAAATTCACAATCATGTGTGAAAGTACGATTCATGAGAGCCTGGTTGAACACATGATTTGCATGCGGGTGGTGGCTTGTATGAAACACACGTGTCGGTGGAAATTGGTTTGGAGTGATACCGGGAACGTAGGCTGATTGGACTTGTCACGTGCTTGTCACGTGGCATAGATTAGGGTTGTACACGGGTTGGATCGGCGATCGGTTCGGGTTTAGGTCCAGATCTGATGACCTGACAAATTTTCAAACCCGGACCCGAATTGACCTACTCTAAAACCTGAGCCGGAACCGAACCAGACTGGTCGGATCGGGTCAGGTCTCTTGCTCGGGTTTTCATTTTAAGCTGCAGGTTGGAATTTTGCCTTTGGCGTCTTCTATCTTATTCGACCCTTTTCAGGAAATCAACATTGCCTACTTCTTGTATTTTCTTTTTTGGCACTCCGGTTATCCGGTATAAGATGCGAAGTCCTTATTGCTTTGATAGTTGGTCGTGGTCGAAGAGTCAGAGGTGCAAAGCGGAAAGGTGCGGCCGTAGGTCAGGTCCCTAAGCAAGAGTCAGAGGAGATCCTTATATATGAGAAAGGTGAGAAGCAACGCTTAAAGAGCCCTAAGGCGCAGATAGAGTCCCACTTGACAAACACTACTATCAAGCTGGGTATTCATCCAAGTTAAAATCGTGGCGATTGGTAGTCCGGGATTTAGAGGCATGCCAAAGAGAGGCGAAGGCGTCCAAAAAGTTCCCTGGCTTCATCTGGAAGTGAGTCGTATGCAGAACCAGAAGACGGAGCTCGACCAGAGATCTTGAGAAACATCAGAGACTTGTTACTCCTCAAATATCCCACATCTTGGCCGGCGAGATTCAAGAGAGGGAAATCACCACCTGGATGGGGTTTCACCGTAGATATTTGAGTTTATCTTTGAGATCCGAATGGGGTTTTCAGATCTTCTAAAGATTAGTTTCTTTAAGTAATGAGTGGAGAAAGAAGCATAATGAGATTTTCAAACAAACCTCGTAATGAGATCCGTAGAAAGTGGAGATGCAAAGGTTTTAATGGAGAGAGAGATTGGATATGCTTTTGGATTTATCTATGAAATTGTGAGAGAGAAGCTTTAACTTCTTATTTTTACTACTATGTCTGAAATTGTGGAGGTTTTACCGGTTTTTGCTATTTAAAACCGAAACCGAACCAAAAATATCGGGTTTTAATTCTTCTAAACCGAAACCGAATCGGGTAATATCAAAACCCGAAAAAAACTGTCGGTTCGGCCGGTTTAGTTCTAGTTCTCGGGTTTCTGGTTTTTGATGTACAACCCTAGGTTAGATAGTGAGTTGAGTGGTTTGTGGGGTTGTGTTGTTGCTGATGCCAACATAAATGTCCATTCCAAATTCAAATTCAAATTTTGATGAGATGATTGGTGAACCTGGGTTATATGAAATGGAGAAGTAATAAGTGGTGAAGTTTACACCTTGGCCCAGGTGTGGGTTTGTTTTAACATATGTTGGTCAAGTGGGTTTGGGGTTTAAATCTGGCTTGGGCCCGGTTTGGGCGGGTTATAGTTAGGCCTGGACTTGGTTTAAATTTAGGCAAGGCATGTGCTTCTCACGTGACTTATTTTCTTTTGCCCTCCCGACTGTGTTTCTTCTTCTCTTCAAGTCTGCAACTATTGCGTCACGAGGTTTCGTACTGGCCAAAACCCTTGGCGAAACTCCGATCAAATAAGTTCATTGGACTATGGAGAAGGTTTTCACTCGTCCTCTCGCGATTTGTGGCTTTCTCGGTGGCTGTCTTTCTTGAAAAATTTGCAAAACTCCCCGTTAGGGTTTCAATTTCGACGGTAACTTGGATCTCCGATGCCTCATGCTGTCGTATGGGTGTCTCTACTCTAGCAGGTTTCCTTCCTTTGTTATCGACAATCCTAGGTAACTTCGATTGTTCGTCGTTAACGACGAGATTTGGGAACATATTTCCGTATTGCCAGATTTTTCCGATGCACCTAGGTGAGAAGGTTGAGATGAGAGTAGTTTAAACATGCTTGAATTGAAGGCGTTGTTAAACTCGTCGATTCGACTTGATAATGTCGCGAGTGCTTGCGCGAGAGATTTCTTCCCCGCAGTGTTTAAACGGGACATCGTTGATGTCGATAATCTGACCTTCCTCATGACTCGAAATATCTATCTTTCCGTGGAATGAAAAGGGCTATGATGTTAATTTAACGTAAACTCTCAACGCAGAAGTAAGATTGAGAAGTCTATTACGCTAATTTAGACCTAATTCAAGATTAAGGTTTCCACTAAACTCTAAAACACCAAATAAAGCACACACTAAATAAACTAAATTTAATTTCTTCAACTTCAACTTTAACAACCCAACAGAATAGGGAACCTAGCCTCCCTTTTATAGAACACAAGGGGGTAAAAACTCTAATTAGGAATAATTCTAGAAACTAGGAAAAGTACCTTCTTAACCTTGTGTTGGTTAATTATGAACTCCCTAAATTCTATTAAGCATCTCTAGCAAAGAAAACTTTATACACAACTATCATAGATAATAATAGGCCGTAGACGATAAACAACCATGAGGGGGCGATTCACAGAACACAAGGGGGTGAAAACCTTAATTAGGAATAATTTAGAAACTGGGAAAAATACCTTCTTAACCTTGTTTTGATTAATTTTGAACTTCCTAAATCCTACTAATCATCTTTAGCATGGAAAGCTTTATACACAAATTGCATAAATAATAATAGGCTGTAGACGATAAACGACCATGAGGGGGACCATGAGGGGACGATTCACATCAGCAACACTAGGCAACACTAAGGGAAATGAAATATTTACCGGTAGGGAGATAATAACAGGGATACCCTAAATGAATGCATGTAAAAATACACTTTTGGATTTAGGATCCATCTAATGATGGATGCGAACATAACACACACATCAAAAATTCTTGGAGGAGCAGCAAACAACTGTGAATTAGGATATAATAGGGAACCTGGGGATTGAAAATGAAGGTTTGTAGACATAACTATAGATATGTAGCACGAAGACTGTTACGGCGCCACTGTACGAGTACCGATATTGTCCCCACTTAACCACTGTGGATCTCCAGCAGTGTGGGATTTTTATTCCTAGGAAAAGGCCTCGGTAGTATGTAGAGTGAAATCTTAACTTTTGTGGGACTAAACTACTGGTGTAACCATCATCGCTATTGGGCTAGGCGCCTCTCCAATACCCGCTCAGCCGGGGTGTTACAAAGACGACATCTCTTACTGTTTGTTGACGTGTTATTGTATTTGTTCCGCTAATTTTTTTTAACTCTATTGTATTCTGAAAGTATAAACTTGTTCGAGCTAAATATTAAGAACATGGATTCTAGTTTTTGATCCAACTATATCTGTAATTCTGTATCAATATGTATTAGTAATGCAGCCTTTTACATTGACATTCTGTGTTGATTCATCATGACTGGATTCTTTCAAGCACCTGTTTCTTTTCTATTAGCATGTGGTAGGATGAAACTATTTCATTTGCACTATGTATGTTTACCGTTGTTTTGAATGGAACAGGTACTGATGTAGCAGGAGAGGTGGTGGGGGTTGGTCCAGGTGTTAAGAATCTCAAACTTGGTGACAAAGTTGTAGCTATGCTTACTCATGCTGTGAGTGCTCATTCACATTATTGTTCTTCTCATATTATTTCTCTCTAGTGCTCATTCACATTATTTTTCTTCTCATATTATTTCTCTCTATGGGTAATTTAGCTTTCTCAGCGGAATTGTCGTTGTGGACTTTTGGTTTTATTAGTCACATGTACCCACGTACCTGTGGCACTTTGAACTTGGATATATTAAGGATGAAATAAGTACTTTTGGTCGTAGGAGTAGTGATCTAGAAATCTTTTCTTAAGTTTATATTCAATGTTCATTAATGGCACTTTTGAACTTGGATATATTGTGGCGATGAAGCCTTCTTAGGCATTTGTGGGGAAATAAGGATGAAAATAAGTACTTTTGGTCGTAGGAACCAGTTTCGTTTAGTTTCTTAGTGATCTTGTTTTTACTTCGATCACATTGTATATGTTTTTGACTGTTATTCCCATTACTTATTTGTGTGCATTTAAAAGTGCAGGTAAACAAACAGGGACTACTTATGAGCATATCTTGATAGTCTTTGTGATTTTTACTGGTCCCCTGCTTGGTACACCCTTGTAACTTTGCAAACGCAATGTTGCACCAACAGTAGCTTTGGATTTGTTTATGATCAAACATTTTCATTCGAATAAACCATGTACCAAGCAGAAAATGTTTGTTCTGTTTTAGTTTACACTTTTTAGTTCGCTCCATCTATGAATAATGATGCCCGTCCTATTTGTCACTCTAAGTTTAGTTATATTATGACAGACTGGAGGTGGATTGGCAGAATTTGCGACCTCTCAAGAAAGTTTGACAGTTAAAAGGCCTCTCGAAGTATCAGCAGCTGATGGTGCAGGCTTACATGTTGCTGGTCTAACTGCACACCAGGCCCTCACCAAGTCTGCGGGCATCAAGCTCGATGGTAGTGGCCAACCTAAAAACATTCTAGTCACTGCTGCCTCAGGTGGTGTTGGTCACTATGCTGTTCAACTGGCAAAGCTTGGAAACGCTCATGTAACAGCAACTTGTGGATCCCGAAACATAGACTTGGTTAAGAGTTTAGGGGCAGACGAGGTTCTTGATTATAAGACCACTGAAGGAGCAGCCCTGAAGAGTCCATCTGGTCGGAAATATGATGCAGTTGTCCACTGTGCAACAGGTGTTCCTTGGTCAGTTTTCGAGCCTAATCTGAGCGAAAATGGGAAGGTCATCGATATCACTCCTAGTGCTAGTTCCATGTTAACCTTTGCTATGAAGAAGCTGACCTTCTCTAAGAAGCATTTAGTGCCATTACTTCTAATCCCCAAGGGTGAAAACATTGAGTATCTGGTTGGGTTGTTGAAGGAAGGGAAGCTTAAAACTGTGGTGGACTCTAAACATCCTCTGAGTAAGGCTGAAGAGGCTTGGGCTAAAAGCATGGATGGACATGCCACTGGGAAAATAATCGTCGAGCCGTAGTGGAATATAATGTACTACTAAAAATAAAGTAGTAAAACATAATGCTTAATCTTTGGAAATTGTGTTTGTAAAAGATGTTATACTTGTGTGTTTGCCACTTGTAAATAGTTTTTGCTATTAAATTAAACTAGTAGCAATGAGCGTGCTAAGCACAGGCCAAACTTGGAACAATGCCAAATCTATTATACATTAGGCAATTCGCCATTGTCTCAAGAAGGGCTGGGATTTGTGGGAAGGAGGGAGATAGACGGCCTAAATTACTTTTACTCTCATTACCTTGGGATAGTTTTGACAGAACACGCAGTTAAGTCTTACTCATTCTCTTTGTCTCTCCAACTAAGCCCGACTCCCAATTTCTCTCCCAAAGCTGACTCTTCTTCTGCTCTCTTTCTCTCTCATTTTAATTCTTCAAACAAACAACCAACCCTGGATAACTATGACTGAATTTTGAATCCTACTAAACCCAACCATTACCTCTCTCTCAAACTCACCTATTAGCTCTAATTGGTATTGCTTTAGTTGTTGTGAAGTTATTATGTGAAATAGGGGAGTTGAGTTTGTTTGGGGTAAAACGTGATCTGCCAAACATTCTTCATGTTTTCATTAATTGACTGTTGGGTTCAAACACAAAGTCACCGATAATCTCCAAAGGAATTTGGGGGTAATCTATTTGATTTGATTTCGCTATTTTTTTATATTCTATCTTAGCTTATCATCCTTCTGTGAAATTAAGGTGGATTATTTAAGTTAATGGAGCTTCAAGTTGATTTCCCTGAACATTACCCTATGGAAGCACCTCAGGTGGGTGGGTTAAAATTTCAATTTTCAAAAAGTGCTATCAGAATGGCAAATAAACCCCCCATTTGGGTTCAAACACAAAGTCACCGATAATCTTCAAAGGTATTTGAGGGTAATCTATTTGATTCGATTTCGCTATTTGTTTGGATTCTATCTTAGTTTATCATCCTTCTGTAAAATTAAGGTGAATTATTTAAGTTAATGGAGCTTCAAGTTGATTTCTCTGAATATTACCCTATGGAATCACCTCAGGTGGGTGGGTTAAAGTTTCATTTTTTAATACTGGGATGATTTTTTTGTTCTTTTTAATTTGATGTTTGGGTTTTCTTGGAATAATTTTTTTGTTGGTTTGGCAAGTTATTTTTATTCATCCAGCTCCTTCGCATCCTCACATTTATAACAATGGTCATATATGTTTAGGTAATATTTGGTTAATGGGTTTCTGTTATTTTTTTTCGTTTCGAGTTAATTTGAGCATTTAAGACAAAGAGGAAAAGAAAGCAGCAGGCTCCTATAGTTTGGTATATGGCCTCAGCGATGGTGACTCCAGGTATTTTTCTGTTCATCGTTTATTATGTTGTGATCGTTGTTTCTCCATATAGATTGTTGATCTTAGTTTGTATATCAAATTGATGATTTAAGTTGGAGGTTGAGTGCTGCTGGGATAGTTTAAATAAGGAATAATGCTATTTAATGCTTTTTCTTGATCTGGAAAATCAAAGTTCTTTATGGTGATTGCGTAATTTTGATTTTGTTTGGCTGATATTTTATACCTAAATTATTGATTTTTCATTTAGAGTTTTTGATTTCATTACTTTTTGTGGATTCAGATTTTGAAGTGCTAGAGTATATTCTTTTTTGCTAAGGGAAAGAGAGAACGCTAAAGTATATTCTCGATTAAATCATTGTATTTAATTCATTGTTTTTGACTCTTTGAGTTAGACGTTCTCCCCCTCTTACATTCTTAGATTTCCCCGTGCATGTATGGTTACCAAATAACCGGATGAACTTTTGTTGGTTGGGGCACAAGTATAAACCAAACACACCCTTAATCTTCATAACTACCTAATAGATTTCATTTGTGTTGCTTACTTTGCATGGGTAGTGGAGCCTGTAAACCCTGATTTCTATAAGATAGGCTATGTTCAAAGTGTTCGAGTTTACGGGGTTGATTTCAAAGAAGGGCCAGATGGGTTTGGAGTTTATGCTTCTAAGGACATTGAACCGCTTCGACGAGCCAGGGTGATACCTTTTTGTTGCTTTTGTGAATTGCATACTTTGTAGTAGCCTACTCGCAGCCTTCTAGCACAAGTCGAATGATTGAAGGCTACATCAAAGCCTACCTAGAGACTCGAATCCACGAGGCCTTTCGAGACTAATCGAACACTTAAAGGAGTCATCGAAGATAACTGATATAATCGAAGATAGCTGATCAGCGCCAGAACTCAGTTCCAATACCAGAGACGCTTCGACCACAGACATGGTCGAAGTTAGACACGTCAGATAGCTAGATCACCAGATAGAATGGAGAAACAAGCCGCTCGACAACTATAGTGCCAGGTCCAACAACCACAATGCCAGGTCCAACAACCACAGTGCCAGGTCTAACTACCATAGTGTTAGAACAGCCGCTACACTGTCAGAATCGATAGCTAAAGTGTCAGAACCGACTCCGGGTACAAATCAGTTGTCCCCAGAGGATATGCATGTAACTTGACCCCCCATGGTGACTTAGCCCTTTCTATATCCTATAAATAGGAGGGAAGAGGCACTATGAAGAGGTTAGAAAATCTCTCCCAACAGACCTTACAAGTTTACCTTTGAATGCCCTGAAACAACCCAATTCTCGATACTTCGAATATTCTACATATATAACCTTACTCTTAAAAATCCTCACCAGAGGTCATGGAGCAACCCATTCTAGGCCTCCACGCAAGTGTATAATCTCCATAGTAGATCTCATTATTATTGATTGCATACTTGGAAACCCCCTGGTCGAAGAAAAAAGCCATAATTTAAGAGTCAGCTTCCCTACATTTGGCACCGTCCATGCTATCTCACCCTACCAAACTCCCCCTGTCTTTTTTCTTTCTCCCTTTCCTACTCCTACAATCCATCTTCAATGGCCTCCACCCTCCGCTCTACTTCCACCCTTGTCGGCAACTCCGCCGATGGAGTGGTCGCTCAGTTCACCCTTCTTACCCAGCAATTCGCTCAAGCTGAAGTGCGACACCGCAATCAGTTACGCGTTGAGCGTGAGGAACACCGTCAAGTGTTTGAGGCTGAACGACAACACCGTTTGGATGATGCAAACATACAATATCACGCCCTCGATAATCTACGTAATACAGTTCGTGAGTTGCAACAACATCAAACTCAAGACGCCCCTCTGCCTTCTCGAGCACCTGCCCCGTCGCGTATTTCCGCCCGCGCCCGGCTTGGGCCCCAACCACATATTGAAGTACCCCCGGTCCATCTTGGCGCCGATGGTGCTCCCCCCACCATTCTACCCACTGGTTCAATCCACCTTGGCATACACCTTACGGAGGATTCGTCCGACTCCACTCTTCGCACTACCAGATACCCCAAACGTCACCCTGCTCGAGAACTGCTCGTGGAACGCAATGCTGAGCACACGCCGAACATTCAGCCTCATCCCTATCGACCCCGAAGATCCTCCCTCATCCTGCTTATCTTATACAGCAGGAACTTAACCAAAAAAATCCACGCTGCCATCCGCATCAGTGCGAGCCCCACACCAAACTCTTGGAGTAGGTTAAACAACCCCCTCTGCCCTAAACTCCTCGCTATCGAGGTGCTTCCAAATTTCTGCGCCCCCAAAATTAGCAAATATCGTAATGACGACCCCCAATCTCACATCTTCAAAATCCAAAATACCTTAAGCTTATACTCCACGGCTGATCACCTGTTGTGTCGACTGTTTCCCACCGGCCTCACAGACAGGCCTCTCAGATGGTACCATGGCCTTCCCAATGGTTAGATCCAAAGCTTCAAATAACTTTTGACCCTTTTTATCGCCCAATTTTCTTTCAACAAAGACCGTGAGGTCCGGGTTGATGCCCCCTTCAAATTCCGCAAATCCCCCAATAAAACCCTTGAAGCCTTCACCAAGCGGTTTCTCGATGAGTCACGCAAGATCGAAAACCTCGACTGTGCGAACGCTGTGCTCGCCTATTCTAACGTTCTGCCGGATAACAGCCGCGTCAAGGAGTACATCGTGCTCCACAAACCACAAGCCCTCGAGGAGATGTTATCCACATTTAATGGGTACATCAACCTTGAACGCTTCCGCGAGTCAAATCCTCAGGGGAAAGTTTTAACCACCAATCAAACCAAACCTCAACAACCTTCTACACCCATGATCACTCCCGTCTCATAGGAGACTGAGAGCCATAAACGCCCACACTCTGATGATACTCCTACTGAGGCCCGTAAAAAATGACCCAAGCCGGTCCCCCCCCCAAGCTCACTGCTCCCATCAGTACCCTTCTCCCACATATTCAGGCTGACCCCATATGGCGTACCCCCTACTCTATCGAGGTCAAACAATGTGAACCTTACTGCCAAAATCATAAATGTAATTGCCATCATACCAACAAATGCTATGTTCTGCAGCGCTCTCACGAAATAATTCTGAAGGCGGGGTCGTCTACATTAATATGTTGTCGACCTCCCCAGCTACCTCGACGGGTTGTACCTTAAGTCTCAACCCGCCCCAGCTGCCGACCCAGCCGAGATACACATTTACCAACTCCATCTCATCAAAGTCAACAATATTGACAGCGGCCATTCTAAATACAAGCGCAAGCGTGTCGAAGAATGCTCCAAACTTACCTACAAGGAGAAGCTACCCGCCCTTCTGCCAAAATCGAGCCAATACCCTCCACCCGAGGGTATCTCATTTATCGATTGTGACACTTCGCATGTTCATTTCCTCCATTCCGACCCTTTAGTCATTATGATTAAATTCGAACACCTCGTCCTCCATACCATGCTCATCGACCCGGGTAGTGCAGCTGACGTACTGTTTCTCCAGACTGTTTGAGCCATGCATAAAATAGACCTCACCACCCTGGCTAATGTCAAAATTAAAGGCTTCAACGACGCTACTGATGTCGCTGTCGGTCGCATTAGTCTCCCTGTCACTACAGGGCCAGTTACCCTCCAAATCAGCTTTCTTGTCATCGGCAAGAAATTCGAATATCTTGGCATCCATGGCCGCGACTAGCTCCATGCCATGAGAGCCATACCTTTGACTTACCACCAAACTCTTCGTTTCACTACCCCCTGTGGTACGTGGAACTTAAATGGCTCCCAACGCCTTGCCCGCTCATGCGAGCACCCGGAGATCGATCAAACCCAAAAATTTGTCAAACAATCATAGCAATCAATGTCTCCTTCTATCCCTATACCTTCGATGCCAGCTACTACACCTATCGAACCCACTGTCTATATCGAACTCGGCGGTCCTGGTCGAGGTACGTTCATTGGTACTTTCTAGATGAGTCTGAATGCCTCGAACTCACCAACTTCCTTTGAGCAAATAAAAGCATCTTCGCCTGGATATTCCATGAGATGCCCGGTGTCGACCCCACTTTAGCATATCATCGACTCAACCTCATCCCTCACTCTACAGCAGTAAAGCAGAAGGAGCGTACGTTGGCCCCACGGCTTCAAGAAGCTGTAAACCTCGAAGTCGATAAACTTTTAGCCGCGGGTTTTATCAAAGAAGTCAAGTACGTCGACTGGATCTTCAATATTGCTGTTGTCGTTAAGAAGAACGGTAAGATCAGAATCTACGTTGACTTCACAGACCTCAACAAACACACATTGGAGGACAGCTTTCCTCTCCCGATCATTTCAGTACTCTTGGATGCCACAGTCGGCCATGAACGACTATCAATGATGGATGTGGCTTTGGGTTACAATCAGGTACCCTTTCTTCCTGAAGATCAACATAAAACTTCTTTTATCACTGAACAAGACCTTTACTATTTTAATATCATGCCCTTCAGCCTTAAAAATGCAGGTGCCACTTACCAACGTCTTGTTACCACCATGTTTAAACCTTTGCTTGGCAAGTTGGTTAAAGTCTACATCGATGACATGTTATGCAAAAGCCTCCAAAAACACACTCACATTCAGGACCTAACCGAGGTTTTCTCAATACTTCGAAAATACAACATGAAGTTAAATCCAGACAAATGCCAATTTAGTGTTTCGTCCGGCAAGCTTTTAGGCCACCTCATCAGCAAGCGGGGTATCGAGATCGACCCCACTCATATCTGAGCCCTCGTCGATATGCCTTCGTCGATAGCCGCCCTCAACCATTTTATATCCAAATCTTCTTACTGTTGTACTTGGCTTTTTCCCTCTTACGCGACTAAGGCGTCCACAAGGCGAAAAAGAAAAATAACCCCGAAATCAGTTGGACACCTAATTGCGAACATGCCTTCCTCGACCTCAAAACTTACCTTGGTCGACCACCTATCATCAGTACCCCCATCGAAGGAGAAACGCTTTCTTTATACCTTGTTGTTACCGATACTTCTATTTGTTCAGTCCTCATTCGACTCGAATCTAGCATCAAGAAACCTGTGTACTTTATATCGCAGAGACTCGATATACCAAGCTCGAGCAATTTCTCCTTATACTCGTTTATACCGCTCGAAAACTCAGACCATACTTTCAAGCACACCCCATACATGTTATTACAACTTATCCCCTTTGAGAGATACTCAGCAAGAAAGAAAAATCTAGATGGGTACAGCAGTGGTCTGTTTATCTTGGTGAACACGACATCACATTTGAGAAACTGATATCCCTAAAAGGCCAGGCAGTCGCTCATTTCCATGCCAACTACTCGATCGAAGACATCGATTGGGAAGAATACGAAGATGATCTGCCAGAAGACCAACCCGAGCAGAACGACCCTTAGAACCTTAACACTGGTTGACGTCTCTTTACAGATGGATCCGTTGGACCTAACAGTTTGGGGATTGGCGTTGTTCAGGTTACCTCCTTGAATGACAGAATCGAAAAAGAAGTTAAGTTAAACTTCGAATGTTCTAATAACGAGGCTGAGTATGAAGCACTAATACATAGCCTTGATCTCGACCTCGAACTTGGTGTTCCAAAATTCGTAGTATTTACCGATTCTCAACTTGTTCAGAGATAATATACTGGTAAAAACTAGGCGAACGGTCGCATGGCTGAGTATGCTGCTCTCGTCCGCGAGCGCATGGATTGTTTTCCTTAAAAGTCTTCTATTATACATTACCTTCGAGGAAAAAATTGACACGCCGATGCCCTCGCCTATATAGCAATCATGTTAGGCCAGTTCGAATCTCGAACACTCCATATCGAAGTACTCGAACACCCAAGTATCGACCAGATGGAAGTCAATGCCATCAATACTGAGGGCGAGAGTCTCGAACCTGACGACTGGCGAACACCATTTCTTGTTTACTTCAATAGTTCTGCCCTCCCAGATGATCCCAAAGCTAAATGATCGTTACTAAAAAATTACCGCAGATACACCATCCTCAAAGGTGGGTTACCTCGTAAATCCCCAAACGGCGTATACCTCCGATGCATCTTTCAAAAAAAAGCCACCACCATTCTTGCTGAACTCTACGAAGGTACTTGTGGTACTCATATTACTGATCGATTTATGGCCCTTCGAGCCGTATCCTAAGGTTTATTCTGGCTTAATATGAAGAAACAAGCTGAAGAATACGTCAAACATTGTGATAAATGCCAACGTCACGCCCATGACATCCATAGCCCTTCTAAAGACCTCCATTATAGCCAAGTCTTTTGGCCATTCAAGCGGTGGGCCATCGATCTCGTGGGTTCTTTTCCCAAAGCATCAGGAGGTCGAAAAAATATCCTCGTGGCAACATATTACTTTACTAAATGGGTTGAAGTCGTGCCTTTATGTCGAACTAGAGAAGAAGTCATCAAGTTTTTATGGAAGAATATCATTACATGCTTCAGCTGCCCTCACATGATACAATGTGACAATGGTCCACAATTTGTTAGGAACAAAGTCCATAATTTTCTCAAGAAGTACAACATCATCTTCTCCTCCTCAGCAGCTTACTACCCCCAGAGGAACGGTCAGATCGAAGCAATCAACAAAACTATAGTCGACGGTCTTAAGAAGAGGGTCGATGAGAAGAAAGGACGTTGGGTTCAGAAATTATAACATGTACTCTGGGCCTATCAAAGAACACCACAAAAGGCGATGGCTTGCACACCTTTCCTTCTAGCCTATGGTACCGAAGCAGTGTTCTTTACTCAATTCGAAGTGACAACACGTGACCCCAACCTCCCTGATGAAGATAACGAGTTCGAACTCAGATGTAATATGTTATGGATCGATGAAACTAGAGACTGAGCCATAACAAACCTCAGCCATTACCATCTCTCTCTTCAGAAGTCATACAACAAAAGAGTTCGACCACGCAGTTTCAATATTGGAGATTTGGTACTTCTACGAGTCACACCCTCTTCGAAGCCTCAAAATGCCGGCAAGTTAGCCAAATCCTGGGAAGGACCTTATATCGTGTATGAAAAACTGATAAAGGTTCCTATTATCTGATGACAAAAGCGAAAGAGCCTCTACCCAATCCTTGGAACATCATGCAGTTAGTTTCATACAACAGGTTGCGGCCCCACCTTGTTCAACTGATGTAAATACAGTATAATCAATAAACATATTTTTTATCCTCTGAGCTTCATGTCTTATCTTCTAGTAAATTTCTTGGTCTAACCTAAGTATCATGTCAAACCTTTAACCAGACTGATGCTTGGGGGCAACCTCAAAGTTTTTCAAGTCTCCAATTCGAGCAAACTCGAGGGGCATGAATGGTCGACAGACCGGACCCTCGGGAATGCATTGGGGGTAAACACATAATGCTTTGCTTAGGCTCAATCCTGTAGACCAGACTGGGGCGACCTTTGAAGTCCAGTGAATTTCTTGGTCTATCCTAAGTGTCATGTCAAACCTTTGACCAGACTAATGCTTGGGGGTGACATTAAAGTTTTCCAAGTCTCCAGTTCGAGCAAACTCGAGGGGCATGAATGGTTGACAGACCGGACCGTCAGGAATGCATTGGGGGAAAACACATGATGCTTCGTTTGGGCTCAATCCCGCGGACAAACCAGGGGGAGATCTTCGAAGTCCAGTAAATTCTTGGTCTAATCTATGTATCATGTCCATCCCTCGACAAGACTGATACTCGGGGAAAACCTCAAAGCTCTTCAAGGTTCTCAAACCCTGCTACAAGCATTCTATACTTCTCAATATGCACAGATACAAACATACAATATATATCAGCAACTCAAGTTCAATACACAAGACCAATTCAAATCAACCACATACAAACAACTCAATCTCAAATAAGTTACACAGTGTTCGAGTACCAACCATCGCTCCAAACTTCCAACACCATAAACAAGATAAGAGAAAAGAGTTTGTTACAGTAAGGAGATAACTATAATAACTCATACAGGAGTGGCTACACCACCTCCTCCCATAGGCTCTTCCACAGTACTACCTCCAACACCTTTGACAGTAAGATTCGTCCCCACGGCACCGGCCATCTCATCGCCTACCGCACAAGCAGCAACCCCTTTAGATACAGGAGCTTCCACACCTTCTCCCACACCTCCAGTAGAAGGATCCACTTCCATCCCTTCTATCTACGCACCACCATCGACAGAAGGCCCTTTGGACGTAGGAAAACATTTGAAGGCTATGGGATCATACCCCATACTCTCTATAAAGATCTTCAACTTTATGGACGTCTCACACTCCTCATCGAATTGCCCCTGGAAGGCTTCCCTCTGTTCTTCATTTCCTTCTTCTTCTCAGTAAGCTTTGTCTCTAGTATCTTTCCTATTCGAATATGGTTGGAACGCTCAGCTTCGAGTTTCCTCGCACATTCAGCTATGATAGTTAACCTCTCTCGCTTTAGCGCAATAACCTCGGACTCCAGCGACATCTCTATCCCTCGAGCAAGCTCCAGGCTATCCATCGCCTGTTTTAGTTTCCTCGCTGTTACTTTCTGGGCTTTGGCATAAGCTTGGGCCCAAGCATGCATCTGCTAGAATACTTGAATCGTCAGTACTTCTCGAAGCATATCGAATGTTACAAAAAATTCAGAGTCTCAGAAAATAGTTACCTGATGGAGTGCCTTATTCATTTGTTTTGCAGCTTTGTCTGGGTCATTTCCACAAAGAGTAGCCATCGATGCGGCCGTGGCTCGAGCATGTTACTCTAGTTCAGCCTTGCGACGTGCTTTGTTGACATCATCCGCATCATCAGTGCCCATCTCCCAAGGCCTCTTACGTGAGGTCGTCTTCGTCTGTGGGACATTCGAAGGTTCTGGAACGACCTTGCCCTTACCCTTGTCAGTACGCCGTGGTACCTCGGGTACTACTTCGACCGTACTTGGTGGTACAGTCCCTGATCCTCCATACCCACCCCTAGGAACATAGTTCATTTTCCAAATCAATCTCATTTTTTTCATTTCTTCGGCCCCTCTTGAAATACCTTCCTTTCCCCTCTTCTTTGCTGGCCTAGAAATGATAGGAACATTCCGAAGTAATGTAACTGTCTTCTTCCTCCTCTTCCTTTTGTTACCTAGCTTCCCGAATACCCAGTTTATCCACTCCTCATCCAAGTCGATCAGCTCGTCAATATATCTCCCAGGATTCGTCAAAGTTCTGTTACCAGGTTCTGCAAAAAAAAAAAAAAACATGTTTACCCATCTATTCGATTAATATTTCAAAAACAACCTTCGACCGTCAGCTTAGTTGGATTATAGACCCTATGATGCAGCTTATAAACGTCCTCCCCTTCGGCATTCTCATAATTACCTCGCGCCACAGCCAAGTCCTTATCCCACCCTCGACCCATCGAACACAACTCAAACAACCATGGCTTGTCTGCATGATATTGGATGTGGTATGTATCCACTTTTTTATTGGCTTTCCTCAAGTAAAACGATACAATATCGAATCGCTCGATCAAGCCTCTCTTTTCCCGTTTCAACTCAACATTCATACCCTCAACCACCCTCATCATCTCGTAGAAATTACCATTCATCTGGCATGGGGCAACTTCTCAGAAGTTCAATACCTCCTTCACCAGCCTTCAAAGGGTTAGTTGCATCCCCAGCCAAATCTTGCCTCTAAATGCCATGAAACCCTCTCGAGGGATAACCTTGAACGTATACTCAGACCCTACTGCAATTAATACCATCCCTACCTTCGACAATTCAAGCTTAGCCATAAATTGATCAAGTCTTGCCTTCTCTTGAGCTGAGACTGACCCCGCAGCTCCCCTCAAACTAGTCAAACTCTCATTACTATCGCTCTGCTCCCCTTCTTCTCTCTCATCCCCTGAAGGCTTGACACTACCTTTGTGACCCCTTCCCTCTCCTCCTTCTATCTCCTCTCTATCACTCTCCCTGGTCACTTAAGCCTTACGATATCTCTTACTCGAAGCCCCACCTTCTGGTACTACCACATCCAGAGGGACATTCGTTGCAGCGTCAAATACCTCTACGTCGCTACTCTCACCCCTTGAGCCATGACCAGACACACTCATCTCAATTACCTTAATCTCCTCATCTATCAGCCTCAGCCTCAAAGATTGACGGGTACGTATTATACCCTAAAGAAGAAGAGACAAGCAATTAGATCGATATATTCAACTATTACGTTTCGATATCATATTTTTTCCTATCCCCCGTCCAGCCCATAGTCGAATGTTCGACTACCACTCTGGTAACCACCTAAATATCCCTAATTTCCCACTGGGCAGTACTTTCTGCCACTTGGGTTACCCTCTCCCTCGGGCAGGCCTTCACCAATATAAACCCTAATAGTACCTACCTATTAATATATTCACACCAGATGAAAGTATAGAGGAGAACTACAAATAACCTATCTACATAGAAAGTCAGAAGAGTACCTTTTCGTTTGATTCAGACCGCAACAACGATGATCCCTTCTCTACCCTCCAACAAGTACCAATTCAACAATGACGTACATTTTCTCTCTTTCTTTCTATTTTCTCTTTATGATTGCTTGAGTATTTGGGGAATAGTTACTCCCTCACCCCTTTAAATACCTCAAAAAAATTTGCCTCAGTTTCCCCACTGACATCATTACCACTCCTCTACTCTCCCTCATTTTTTGGTTGAGCTCTGTATTTACCATTTTACCCTTCAACTGCCCACACGCGTATCACACGCCCTCCTTCAAATTCTTTTATAAGCCTTTCGAACCTTTGAGCACCACGCCCAAAACTGACAACTCAAAGCCTACCTATCACTTCCACCCTTTTCCCATAACCCGAGGAAACATTTTGATGACCTGCAGGGCACTTTGCCCTAGGAACAGTACCGCTTCTGACATACCAGCTATTTCGGTTGTCAGGTGTTATAACCGAAGCCCATTTACCTTCGACAAAAGGGAATTTCCAAACCTCTCCCGATCTTGTTTGCGCACCATCGTCCACATTCCATGTCAAACATTCGTCCATATATACAAAATATTCGATACGTCGGCCTAAATTTTTTGATTATTTGACTTTACACGAGTTACTTACAATTTTTTAATGGTCATTCCTAAAAGTTTAATATTCGAGAAAGTGTTATCGCACCTAAATTACCGTCGTCTCCTGTGTTTGTCACTCTTACACACAAACAGTTGAATATCATACTTCAACAATTGTTTCAAAACATTCTAATTTCATTCGAGCAGATGACCTTATATGCCAATACAAAAAATAATAAAGCCACAAATCAATCAACATCAACAGAAAACCAAAAACCTTCTTGACTACTATCCCACGCCAACACTTTTACCATTACCAAGATGCCCCTATTTGCAGACGGGATAGTTCTTGTAAAGACCGACCTCCTCCTCATCAACTCGGTCTTCTTTGATTATCAGATCTTCAGCCATACATTGTAAGAAGTATAACTGGTTGTTGGCAAGTAGGTTTATCCATTGTAGTACCTTCTACCAATGGGCATACGGTATCCCAAAGATCAGTTCCTCTGGATCTAGTTCAACCAAGTCAGGCATATCCCAGTCTAGCCCACGGTCCCCAAATAATTTCTCTTTCAGCTCATGCGTCTTCTCCAGTATACGATGCTCTCTGGCTTCCATTCTCTTCTGATATCTCGTATTCGGTATAGTGTCCATGGCTTTGATTACTCGGAACGAAAGATGAAGATACTTTGAAACACTCCTAATACCCCTATTTATACTTGAATGCAGATGCATTTAACCCCTCTGTAATCACCACCCGCATTAATCTCCATCCTTAATTACTCTCCTCAGAATTGCAATTATCACTCAGTCAAACTTTCCAACTTCCCAAGACCAACCGTTTTCTCAGCACGCGCCCTCTACACCTAATTTTGTGGCCCCTGCTGAGAGGGGGCAAATATAGTAGCCTACTCGTAGCCTTCTAGCACAAGTTGAATGATCGAAGGCTACATCGAAGCCTACCTAGAGACTCAAATTCAAGAGGCCTTCCGAGACTAATCGAACACTTGAAGGAGTCATTGAAGCTAACTAACATAATTAAAGATAGATGGTCAGTGCCAGAACTTAGTTTTAGTACCAGAGATGCTTCGACCACAGACATGGTCAAAGTTAGACACGTCAGATAGCTAGATCACCAGATAGAATGGAGAAATAAGCCGCTCAACAACTACAGTGCCAAGTCTAGCAGCCACAGTACCAGGTCCAACAACCACAGTGCCAGGTCCAACAACCACAGTGCTAGGTCTAACAACCACAGTGTCAGAACCAACAACTACAGTGTCAGAACCGACTCCGGGTACAAATCAGTTATCCCCGGAAGATATGCATGTAACTTGATCCCCCCATGGTAACTCAACCCTCTCTTTATCCTATAAATAGGAGGGAAGATGCACTATGAAGAGGTTAGAAAATCTCTTCCAACAAACCTTACAAGTTTACCTTCGAATACCCTGTAACAACCCAGTTCTCGATACTTTGAATATTCTTCATATATAACATTACTCTTAAAAATCCTCACCAGAGGTCATGGAATAACCCATTCTAGGCTTCCACGCAAGTGCATAATCTCTATAGTAGATCTTATTATTATTGATTGTATACTTGAAACCCCCTGGTCGAAGATAAAACCCATAGTGTAAGAGTCAGCTTCCCCTCTTCCGAAGCTAGGCCCCCTACATACTTAATTCATCCAAAACATGTTCTTGCCAAAAGTACCGAAATAAGATATTTACGACATTCTAACACTCTATTTTTATCATTATTTCCAGGATGACGCTCCTACTTGGACCTCCGTGTTCATAGAAAACGACGTTGTTGAAGGGCCTTGCAGGAAAGGTTGATAGTAATATTAGGGTATTTCCTCATACTTTCTCTGCATTTAGTTATTGTTCGTATTTCTTGAATATGTGTGTTATTTTATGAGTACATATAATATAATTTGAGTAAAAAACTTGAACTACTTTGCAGGTAAGCGAAAAAATTACCTACTGAGGTCACGAGTTTAATGAATTTGTCCCTCAAAGAACTTGCGCTTATATAAGCCAACATGATCTTCGTTATGGTGAGATGACGGTGCGAGTGAATTTGGACTTTTCTAGACGTTGCTTAGGAGTTGGAACCAAATATAAAATGTTGGTAGAGCTTTCAAGACGTGAGAAGGGTGTTGGAATCAAACCAGATCCTGAGATTGATACCTTCATGAAAGGTTGATAATAATATTAGGGTATTTCCTCATACTTTCTCTACATTTAGTTAATGCGTGTATTTCTTGAATATGTGTGCTATTTTATGCGTACACATAATATAATTTGAGTAAAAAATTTAGACTGATTTGCAGGTAAGCGGAAAAATTACTTACTGTGGTCACGAGTTAAATGAATTTGTCCCTCAAAGAACTTGCACTTATATAAGCCAACATGATCTTCATTATGGTGAGATGACGATGTGAGAGAATTTGGACTTTTCTGGACATTGCTTAGGAGTTGGAACCATATATGAAATGTTGGCAGAGCTTTCAAGACGTGAGAAGGGCGCTAGAATCAAACCAGATCCTGAGATTGATGCTTTACTAAAAGCTACAGCGTTGGTGGGCCAGGGAACCAGTTTGGTTACCAATTATATTCTTAAGGTTTGCTTCCTCATTTCAAGTTATTATCGGTGGATATTATTACTTCACAAGAATTGTTCAAAAGCCTAGAATTATAATAATTTTGTAACAGATCCTTGGGTTGGATATCAGTACAGATATTATGGTGGGAGATGACATGAGAAGGGGCATATCCAGTGGGCAAAAAAAAAATGTGTCACAACTGGTACGTGTGACTCTTATCAGTTATCACAAAATTCTCTGCGTTCTTCGATGATATGGTAACATCATATTAACTGGCAAATAATTTCACTACTCGGATTAACGAGTTCTACTCAAATCAATGTCATATTAACTTAAACAAACAATGTTGCAAGTGCATTTTCTTATGGTAAACAGTTTTCCTGTTTGTCTGATGTTTTTGGATTAAACTGAATTTACTATTCAGTTACTCTTACAGAAGTGACTGAAGTGCCAACAGTCTAACGATATTGATTTCTATTGGTTCAGGAGAGATGTTAGTTGGACCGGCAAAAGCTCTATTCATGGATGAGATATCAACTAGATTGGACAGTTCCACAACCTTTGAGATTGTGAAGTTCATGAAATAAATGGTTCATATTATGGATGTATATAACCATGATCATCTCTCTCTTTCAACCTCCACCTGAGACGTTTGTTCTTTTTGATGATGTTATTCTACTTTCAGAAGGTCAAGTTGTCTATCAAGGTTCACGTGAGAATGTTCTTGAGTTTTTTTTTGAAATCATGGGGTTTAAATGCCCGGACAGAAAAGGAATTGCGAACTTTCTACAAGAGGTGACATCCAGAAAGGAGCAATCACAATACTGGTATAACAAGAACCAGCCATACACGTATGTCTCTGTTGTCGAGTTTGTTCAGTCCTTCAAATCTTTCCGTGTTGGACAACAAATCTTCATGGATCTTACAACTCCTTACGATAAATCCAGAGTGCATCCTGCTGCATTAGTTCGAGATAGATACGAAATCTCCAACATGGAACTCTTTAGGGCATGTTTTGCAAGTGAGTGGCTTCTGATGAAGCACAATTCTTTTGTTTACATATTTAAAACTACTCAGCTTACAATCATGTCAACAATTGCCTTCACGGTTTTCTTTAGAACATAAATGAAAGTTGGGCAATTACAAGATAGAGGAAAGTTTTTTGGAGCATTGTTTTTAGTTAAAATAATGTGATGTTTAATGAGATGGCGGAGATGGCAATGACCGTTTCCAAGCTTCGAAGAGTTTATATAGATGCTACTTTGGTACCTATTGTGTACAAAGTGGGTATAAGAGGATTAATGTAGGGGCTTACTTCCTTTGTTGGGGCGACCCATGTTGCCATTACGTTTCTTATGTATGTGAAGTCAAAATACTACTTGGCGAGAAGAGGTAAACCTACGATGGATAAACTCATGCATGGACAAATTTGCATTGCCTCTTCATTATCTAAAATGGTTGCTTCCATAATTACTTACCCACATGTGCAAGGATGAATGATACTTCTTTGCATTAATTGTTTCACTAATGTCAATGTCTGTCACACATGGATTATGTGACAAATTTAGATGATTACCCTCATATTTGTTGAAGTTCTAATCATCGGTGAAAGTTGAGATCCTTACATATATAATTGATATATAGGAAAGGATTTTTTCCATGTAATGATGAAATGCTCAAACCTTCTATATAATTTTTCTTGATATAAAGTATTTTCTCTGTCTTAGTTCGATTATGGATATAGAACTTTATTGCAGGATGTGATGAAACATTACAATGCATGTGAATACAAGTACTGCTATTATGAGTTTTTGTGATGGTAATGTTTTATAATCTTGAAACTCACATAGTTCTTTTACCTATTAATTGAGTTATTAATGTTCGTGACACACAATCACTATGCAGTGCCAAAGATAGTCCACGCCATTATAGTGTTGTAGTGACGAAGCACGCCATTGAGTCCAAATTGATTTTTGCCTTTCCAGATAATGGAATCTCTCTTAAAAATAGAGCTTTTTAAATTTTATTTTGTAGTGTTGTGTACAAACATGAATGCTTGAACCTTTGTAAATCAAATACCAAAATGATTGTAATCTGTTCTTCAGACAAGTATTAACAGTATTTGAAATCTATTTATGTTGTAGAGCTATGGGCAAAGGTAATTCCCAAAATTAAGAAACTATCGATAGTGAGAAAATATGAAATTTAACATAAATCCTAGCTACAGGGGTCGAGACGCCATATCCCAAATGTCCTCATGGCATAAGCTATAGTGCCAAAGGCGTGCCACACCAAAAGTCCTAAAAGACATAAGATGTATACACCGTGAGGATAGTACTAGGGAAATTATTCAAGCTATTGAATGTTGGGTAAATTATTCATTACTTTGTTTGATTATTTCCTATATCATTATTTCGAATATATATATTTTATGTTATTTGCAACTGCTATAGTATTAGTGCCGAATGCATGTTAATGGACAATTATGTAGCGCCGAAGAAGGCACATCGACGTAATCGTCGTGGTGAGCCACGGGTCCAACCTTTTGCTTTCGTCTCAGACCTCCATTCCACCGACGCGTGTGGCGAGGCGTGCTTTCGATGGCTTCGATCATGTACATGGTACTTCTGCAAGGAAGAATTGATCTGGGCCGTCCACCCTAAGTTGTCCAATTGTATGGGAACTTGGGGTTTTAAACTCCTCTTTCAAACCCCTTTATCTACACAAATCCATCTCCGATTCTCCTCAGTAAATCAAACTGTGATTCTCTTCAAAGACTATTTCGCTCGATTTTGTACACGATTGGAAGGGGTTTCTCTGCGTTTGATATTTCAATTACTCCTCCACTTCAATTTCAAAGCTTGTTCACGGCAGTTTCAATCGAGGGTTCCAACAACTTCAACCTCTTCGAATTTAAGGTGATCATTGGTGTTTGTTGATTATATTGTGTAGTTTTGCTTGTAGTATCATAAATGAAGGCCCAAGTTTGATGTGTGGTTTTTATTACTCCTTAAGATCTTTTTATTATTAAAATTCGTCAACTTTGTATTACTTTGATGTTTACTTGAATGTTTTGATTGAAATTTACAGGTCCCAACCTCAATGGCCTTTTTGGGAGACAGTCTGGTACAATTACTGGTCACTTCTATTCTACTGCTAGCAAGAATATGGTTGTGATGCGGGAAGAGAAGACATTGTATGACTACTTGCTTAATCCCAAGAAGATATGAATTAAATTTGTAAGGTTTTGAGTACATTTAGATGATCTTAGTGCTGTGATTTTGAATTATCATTTTTATTACATAATTTTTTTTTTTTTTGGGTCTCATTGAAGATAAGTAAATGCTTATGAGAAAGTGTCACACTAAATTTAGGCAATATTTATGAGCCACAATCAGTATTTCGTTATACTGACCCACTTTAGTTATGTTATATTATCAATATTGAGATAAATTGAGTATTTAGTGGTATGGGTAAATTGTGTGCCATGATTAATGAGATATTCCATGTTTCTTACAATAAATGCACAATCCTGTGGAAGCATATCTTATTGTAATGATATGCCATACAGTTATTAAACATTAGAAATATGGAAGCATATCTCCAATATTACATTTTACTGATGCAAGATGCGGAATACTACGTTTATTAGCGCCATCGACGTATCTTTAAAGGGCATTATCTTGAATTGAATGTAGCATTATAGAATAAAAATGTAGATCATCTGCAATGTCTAATTTACTATCGTTGCCTAACTGCGAATCTAGATTCGAAGCATGTCATATAGCTAATAAGCACTAGAAATATGGAAGTGTAACTCCAATATTACATTTTACTGATGCAAGATCAAAATACTATGCTCATTAACGTCATCCACGTATCTTGTAAGAGCATTATCTTGAATTAATTGCAGCATTATTGAATAAATGTAGATTATTTCTGCCTAAATAGCTGTGCATTACAGTTTACTATCACTGCCTAAATAGTTGTGCATTTAGATACAGATAATATCATTGCTTCAACTATTTTTGGTGATAGTGTTAAGATAAATAGTGCATAAATAAGGAGAACTTATAAAGATACGGATGACATATAAGGAATCCATATTATATGTCAAGATTTTTATTTGAGGCTTGTTATTAAAATCAACGTATTGTTAAACTAATCTTGATGCTTTTGTTAATGTGTAGTACATTCCGGGGACAAAGATGGTTTTTCTAGGATTGAAGAAGCCACAGGATTGTGCTGATCTCATTTCGTATCTGAAAGCAATCCACTGCTTGATTTTTGAACACTTTTCTCTTTGAGGTTTTTTGTTGTAAAACGGATAAAAGAAAACAATTTTTTAAAATAATTCAACATGCTCTATCTTGTGAATCAGAGTATAATAGTAGTAGAAACACTGTTTCTCTTTTAGAGATCAGTTTTATGAGAACAGATGTTTTTCCATATTGGAGGTATGTTGTTACTATGACATTTCATCAACATTTGATGATATATTCTCTTAATCTTTGTTCTATCTAGTCTGTTTACTGCAATTGTCTATGAATGTCCATGTTAGTCTGCGTGATATTGTTTTTATTGTAATTTTTCCTGTTCGAAAAATATTGTGGTTGCATTCTGTCTTGTCAGTCTTGTTGATCTTTATCTTTTTCACTTAACTTTGTTGAGACTGACTAAATGTGGTTCGTTGGAATACCCAAAAATGACGGGTTTTCCATTTACCTCTACATAATTGTTTTATGCATAGAGAATAATTGTTTTATTTGCAGAGGATGGAAATTTGTTTTTTATACCTTTACAATAATTTATGTTAACAAAACTAGTGTTGAACCCTCTTACTTATTATCGATTTAGATATAGATATAAATAAGCACAAGGGAAATGTTGATGCACCTAACATTTTGTTCTATGACGGTTTTAATTAAGCATTTTTGCAATAACATTGGCAAATTATTTGGCGTTTTGCAAAAACTTGTCGAATAATTTGGTTGTCTACAGTAACATTGCTGAATGATTTGGCTCTGCAATAACATTGCCGAATTATTTGGTGTTTTCAATAAAATTGCTGCATTATTTGGTTTTTTACAATTAGACTGTCGAATTATTTACCGTTTTACGATGAGATTGCCAAATTATTGGCGTTTTCCAATAACATTGCCAAATTATTTCGATTTATATATTAACTTGCCGAATTGTTTGGCAGTTTTAAAATGACTGCCAAATTATTTGAAACGTTGCCAAAGCTTTACATGAATGGTGATTTTGTCCATGTTAGAAAGAGAGATTTTACACTCCTCAAACCCCAACATTATTTCCTGCAGCTTTCTCTTCTCTGCAACTTCAACTCTAGATTCCCATTTCAAACCTCAAACTCACCAATCTCAACTCCCAAAGTTTTATCTCTTAAACCCTTTCATCTGACACTCTTTCCTGCATTGTATTTGTTACCCCCATTTAGGAGATGGGCTGTTCTTAAAATTTGTCTTAAAACTGACAACTCAAATTACCCGGGACTGAAAGAGGGAGTGAGGTTCTGGGGAGAGTAAGAGTCTCCTTTTTGGGTCGTGTTTTCAATCTAAGAGCCGAACCAGTACTCCTTTAGTTATCTGTCACTTGAACATAGCTGATCATATGATAGTCCAATATTTTCACTAACTTTACCTCATGTATTGTTATATAGCATATGACATACGGGGATTTATCATGTTTTCATGGAACATGGTGTTGAATGCCTTATGTCTCTTATGTTGCATGATAATGTAATGTTCTCAGCTTTGGTTTATGATTTTTGGATATCCAACATTGAATCTTGGTGTTCCGAGGGATATTTAATCTTTAACAAGTTTGATATAGTAAATGAATCAATGCCATCTCCATGAAACACATATTGAACTAAAACGAATATGATCGGAGATGTGAGTTATCTATCTGACTGAAAGAGGGAGTGGGTCAGTATTTCCTGCTACTGACCCACTCTAGTTCTGTTTACTGAAAACATTCAGATCAGGTCCTGCCCTTTTGATTTGCTCTAAAATCAGATAAACGGAAATGCTTAAGGGACATTACAAATCAAAATTGTGGAACACTAAGGCTTTTCAGAATGGTGGCAATGGGCAAAGTGATGCTTGGAGGACTTCAAAGGTTAAGCTTTTCAGAAGGAAGATATCTGGAAAACTAAACAAAACTTATGGATAATAAAAATCAAAATCGTATACCTCAGTTGTGATTTATCAGTAGTTCACTCTAACAATAGAAGTAAAGTGTAAGCTTACAAGTTAACAACAAACAAAAGCACAATGAGTATAAACCTGAACCTACTATAAAATACAGAAGCCTTGCAATTGCAAACGTGATGTACAAACATAAACTTTGACCAAGCAAAATGGCATTGTAATTCCTACAATTGGGGGATCTAGTATGAAAATAGGCAACGCATTGCATCAGGGAATAGCAGGAACCACTTTTAGACTGCTCACGAAGGTTCTTGGTGTCTCTTGTTAGATTTCATTTAGGTGGCTTGGGCAAAGTGTTCTGCCTAAATTCTTGCAGCTTTCTCTCCTGCCAACTCTTGTTCCAGCCTCTGGGTTGTATTTAGAGGTTTAACGGACCTTTCAGAGTCACACGGTGAAGACCAAATTTAAGAGTCGCCCTTGACTCTCTGAAGGACTTCATTTGAAATCTTCTGAGGTCGCATTATTTTGTTCTAAGGACTTCATTTGGAACCTTCCAAGGTCGTATCACTTTCTTCAAATTCGTCCCCATCCGTGAAAACTTCATCCTTTGTTTAGCGATGTTATTTTCAAAATCCTAACAATGTTTGTAACTTCAACAGACAAAAAATTGATTGTGACTACAATACGTATAAAGTTCTATGGTATACCTTTCTCATAAGCCCTTGGAATGCAAGAGTACTGAATTTTCCCTCCTTCCAGAGAAGAATGCAAATCAACGTCTTTAAGTTTTGCTCACCGATTTTTCATTCTATTGGTCAAAGTCCTTGGTTAAACCCAAATCCTCACTTTCAACATAACCAGACTCTTTCATAAACGAATCCAGCCCACACAACAACATATATATCTCTTGCGCCTCTGGTTTCGATCTATCACCAACAACAAATGGATGAAACCCATTCTCCAAATCAATCCAAGCACATCCTGGATCTTTTTTCACACCAGAATTCCTCATTAACGTCCTAACATACTCCAGCTTGCTCCAACGTCCTACAGCAGCATACATATTAGCAATCAAAACATAATACCCTAGGTTCTCCGGTCTCATCTCCACTAACTTCTCTGCAGCCCGTTCTATGATATCAGTGTTACGGTGTATCCTACATGATCCAATGAGAGTAGACCACATAGCGGGGCTTGGCCTAAAAGGCATAGTCCTTATATTTATAAAGTTATGTGCTTATATTGATAAAGGCATAGTCCTTATATTAATCTCCCCCTAACACAATAAATCTTGATGCCAGTTAGGTGCTTGACATCAAGATTTAGCGAGACAGGACAAGAGGGATACTTGGAATATCTAAGAGTGCATATATTGATAAAGTTTTGAAAAGGTATGATATGCAAGACTGTAAAACAGATAAAGTCCCTGTTGTCAAGGGAGATACCTTTAGGAAGACGATGTCGCACGAGACAGTTTCTTCAGACATCAATTTTTTTGTTGAGATATTAGGAAAGTACCAACAAAACCATTTTATTATTCACTGGCAGGGAGCCAAGAAGGTTCTTCACCATTTATAGAGGACTAGAGATTACAAATTTGTTTATAGGAGATCGGATGAGCTTATGGTTTTGGGCTACTCTGACTCAGATTTTGTTGGAGTCTCTTTATGGATCGCTCTTTTACGTGGGAGTAGTTATTGGTTTATTTTATTTACTGTTACTGCATTAGGATTATTTATCAATGTGAGAGTTATTCCCGATTATTATTGTGGTTGACATTCAAATTTAATTTTGATTATTTAGCTGCTATTATATTTGGATCCGTTATCATATGTGCACATATTCAGTTTAAATTATGCAATTGCAATAAAGTTTTAGATATGAGTGATTTTATCACATGACAGTTGTCTAAGTATCAAGTGCCTATATAGAATACTGAAAGGTTTCTCAAGTTTGCTTGGGCTGGATATGAGTAGGCTCCACATCCTTTGGCCTTCATTTCAGTATGAGAGATGGTCTTCACATGACGGTTTGTCTAAGTATTGAAATGACATGTTTCTGGTAAACACATATTGCAGGATACTAATAAAAATATACCAACACATCATTAAGGTGTACATTTGCCATTCATACGCTAAACTTTACCAGTAAATAAATTACACTTGAAAGCTATTGAGGTTGCTAGCCCGATGTCTACGTTATGAATTAAGCATGTGCTCAAAGGCCTGGATAAAATTTATCTGTGAACCATGTTAGCCATCTTTGTAGTCGTAGAGTGACAGTCAAGTTCGATGTAATATTGCCTTCGACAAATTATCATGTGTGGTTAAAAAAAAGAAAGAAAGATGGCCATCCGTTTTTCATAAAAATAAAAATAAAAGCCGTGAATTAAGCTAAAAATATTTTGAAAATGCTGAAAATGAAGGCATGGTTTTGATGGCTTGAATTATTTCCATGGTACTTCTGTACCATGAAAATCATCTGGACCGTCCAACTCTCAATTGCCGAATTGCTTGGCATTTTTATGATTTTAACTTTCTTTCTTTTAAAGCCTCCTTCTCCCCTATACAAATTCTTTTCCTCTATAAATCAATCCTCTATCCCTATTTGACTTCTACAGATCAAACATAAATTGATTCTTCAATCAATAGTTGCTATTTTCTAATTACGGTATTATTTCTTGATGTTTTTGAATTACTTCATTGTGAATCTCTTTCTCTTCGCAGTAATCAAATTTTCTATCAACCAAATTAAACTTCTTTCTTCAATCAATAATTGTTATTTTCTAATTACTTCATTATGAATTTGTTTATCTTATTAGTAAGAGAATCAATATTCGATTGATTGATGAAAAAGCACACTTATGGATTTTCTTAGGGATTATGAATCATTATCAACCAAAACAAACTTCTTTCTTCAATCAAGAGTTGTTGTTTTCTAATTACTTCATTACAAATCTGTTAATTGATTTAGCTCTATGAAAAACAATTTATTCTTTAATTCATAATTGGTTGATGTTTTAATTTGTAACAGGGATTTGTTACAAGCCTACCCAAGTATGGATTAATGTTGGAGGCTCAAGTATAAATTGTTGTTGCAGGTTTGGTTCCTCACCACAATTAGGGATTTATTTATAATTGTATTGAATGATGAGTATTTTTAAGAGGGTATAATTTCAAGAATTTACACATTAATCTAATAGAGATATTGAAATTGTATTCGATTTGTATAGGTCTTCTTTGTGTTTTGATTTGATTAGGGTTGGATAGGTTATATGTAAAGAGTTATTGATTATATAGCCTTCTTTGTGGTATTGGCTTTTGAGGGAGTTTTCTCAATCTATTTTATTGGATATTACTGATGAATTTACTTAGTGGAAATATCAAACTTAACTTTTTGTGTTTATAAATGTAAATCCAAAGATGTAATGAATCCTGTAATACTCTGTTCAAGAGATAATCTTCTGTCGACGGAGCGAAAAGAGAGACCAAAGTGTCAAAATGATTTCGCATTGGATAAGATGTCTTGTTGAATCAACCTTGGTTTGGTTTTGAGTTGTCATGTGTAAATTTTGGGATGCTCCAATTTCTTGCATTTTTATAGTTTTGTATCCTTTGAAGGTGGGGCAGTTTGGAGGTGGAGTATTCTCATGGAGGCATGTGATGGGAGTGCTTGTACGACATGTTGGCTGCGAGGTTGTTGCTTTTGATCGACCAGGTTGGGATTTAAATTTTCCTCCACGCAAAAATGATTGGAAAGAAAATCAACTGCCTAACCCGTACAAGCTTAAAACTCAGGTATTGCATTTACTCTGTTTCTTTGTATTTACTCTATCTAAAACTTAGTATGGTAAAAAATAGTTTCTAATATCAATTTGAGCTTTTTATTTTTGCCTGTCCTTTTTCCTACTATATAAACATTATTTGATAAATTTGCCACATTTTATACTTTTTGACGGACGTCAGATTGTGATTTTTTTGTGTTGTATGTAGGTTGATCTTCTTTTATCTTTTTGTTTATTGATAGGGTTTTCTTTAGTAGTACTTGTTGGCCATGATGATGGAGGCCTACTTGCTTTGATGGCTGCACAACAAGCCTGGAAATCTGGAAATCCCAAGCATGTGAGTACACCTGCTTGATATTCTGCTGCAAGTAATCTTAATTCCGCTTCCGACTTTTTAGATTTGGATGTTGTCCTTTTTCTTGGAGTATCTCCCATGGTAATTCCATTCTATTGCTTAATACTTGACAAAATATTATATTTTCTTAGTTCTCTTCTCATAGTTATTTTCTAGCCGTCCAGTTAAATAATAGCTGATTCTGCCTTTCAAATCAATGATCTAATCAAAATAGGTTAATTATTTGCATCTTGCAGGTACAAATAAGGGGAATTGTGCTGATTCGTGTAAGATTGTTAAGAGAAGTTGTTCCTGCCTTTGCTAGGATTTTATTGCTTACTTCTTTTGGAAAGAAGTACTTGGTGCAGCCTTTGCTACGTATTGAGATTACTCAAGTGGTTAATTGACGTTCATGGTATGATGCTACCAAACTAACGACAGAGGTTTTGAATATTTACAAGGTATATTTATCCAAGAATAATACATTGCTTAAGAAAATTATATGATCCTGTTATGTGAATATCACTATCTAGCCTACTAATGATTGGAATTTGAAATCAACCAAAAAGTTCACATTTTCTAGTTAACCTGTTTATTAAAGTATTTTTATTTATTTTAGTATTTAGGAAAATTATTGAGGCCGTTTGGACGGCAGAGTTGACTCGGTTCTTTTTATTTCATATATAGAGTAGCACTAGTATGTATAAAACAAAGATTTTTGCAAAAATGTAGGATAATTAAGTAACGAATAAAGGATTCGCATTAAATAGGTAATAAATAATGAGTAATGTTAAGAACCATGCCATTACCCCTTTAAGCATGCTATGAGGCCTATATTGACCTCCACACCTTATTGATATCCTCGCTAGACATGCATGATGCAAGTAAAAAATTAATATGGCATAACCTTGTGTCACGAGCTTGAAATCTAATGGTATGTCTTATTGTCTATCGTCAATGTATATTTATGGTTAAGTTGCAAATTCATGTTTATTGGCATTACTCATAAATTATATTTTCATAAAAATACTCTAGCTTTTATGTCTTTAGTGATTGCTAATAATTGTGCTCATTTCATTTGGTTATTAAAATGGTTGTTTATGCAATCAGGTTCCACTATGTATAAAAGGTTGGGATGAAACACTCCATGAAATTGGTAGATTGTTATTTGAAGCATTTTTCTCGACACAGAAAGCATAAATATTACTTAAGTCTCTCGTGGACCTACCAGTTTTGGTCGTCGCAAGTGCCGAGGATGCATTTGTTTCTCTAAAATCTTCTCAAGTTATGGCTTCAAAGCTTGTAAATTCTATAAGTATTTTGTTTCGTTGCAGTTTCTTTGTAAATCTTCTAACATTCATATTAATAATAAAATTAAAAAAATATACGAAAGTTTGATACTAATAGATATAATGTAGGTCTCTAAGATTATAGTGAATTCCCATTTTTTATCTAACCTCTACTCAAAACATATCAAGTTTTAGGCTATTGAGTTGTAGAAGGTTCACATTGACGGACGTCTTAATCTGTATTTGAGCCGGTTTTGCTATTAAATTGGATATAGTGACATACCTTCCTTAGTATAACTAATAGTTTTGAACTATGCTTTTATATAGATGCAGGACCATCCTCTAGTTTGTTCTGATAATACATTTGACAAAGGGGTTTGTTTTTGTTGTTGTAATTATTGGAGAAATAGAAAGTGTAAAGTTAATGTAGTAGTTGTTTGATTGAAATAATATGTCCTTTTTTATTGCAGAGATTAGTTGCAGTCTCATAATGTGGTCATCTTCCACATGAGGAATGTCTAAAGGCATTACTTGCAGCTCTATTACTTTTTATTTCAAGACTCATATCATTGACGACCCATCACCATAGAATGCAAAGACATTAGTTTTCTCAGACGCTTAATCTAAGGGAGCCTCCGGGGTCTTTGTAACAGTGGCATTAAGTGGATGCGCTCACTCAAAGAGATCACCTACAAGCATATCATTGAATATTTATTTTGATCCCCTTACCTTCAAATATTGGTGATGATTTTCTTCCCTACATAGATAACTCATAACTGTGTAAAATAACTTATCCAAAAATAATGGCCGCTGTGCTATTTTACGACCTCAGCTGTAATCTATAATCTAACGCTGAAAGTTTATGTGAAGGGTATTGTTTGGAAAAGTTTCAATGTAAACTAGGACAATGGTTTTATTTTTAATGTTCATCTTAATATTTTACTTTCGCTTTAAATACTTATACTATACAGTTTTGTTTTGTTCGGCCTTGTTTTAGTTGCTCCCATCTTTGTTAAATTGATAATGTTTTTACCGAGTAAGATTCTTTTTCGAACGTAAGTTGTGTTTGAGGTAGACCCCAACTAGCTGTATTGCACAATGAGAAATTACAACCGATACTAGATTTACCTCTAGCATCATCCGCCACCTATATCATCTATTACATTCGGAAATGATACTAGTAAGTTCCTTACTGCATTAAACAACCTGAATCTATTGACACTTAATAGAGTTGTTTCCTTTTCTACTTATGTGTTTGATGTGCATAGACTGCCCTTCATGATCTTAGCTTTACTTCTATCAGCAATGCCTAACACCCCCAGGACATCTTGGTGATTACCTTGCTATCTCACCACTTTGTTATTGCTCAGGATCATTTGCCAAATCTCATATGCATTAATTATGATGTGATTTTTGTTACTTTCTTGTGTTGCGATTTTTAATGCAAGAGGTAAATAAAATTTTCCTATAACAGGTTATCCCCTACATTTTAAATTATTGCTCTTTAAGGAATGACTATTGTGGCATGTGCTTATACAAGAACATCTAAAACTCATATGGTAGTTGTTGATATAAAAGAAGATTAGTAAAACATCATAAAAAAAATGTAATACTGATCATACAATCGTACGTATGTAGTCTAACAAAAAAGGCAAAAACTAGATTCTAATACTATTTTCTCCTAAATAAACTAAGAGGCATAATTAGAATTAATATAACTAACATATCAATATAGTATTATTCATAACTCGAATCCCACAACCTAGATTTTTTTAGTTTCTAAACCAAATTTGCACTTTGGACAACTATTTGCCTTTTCAAACCAACTATGCAAACATCGACTATGAAATTGGTATTTGTAAGGCATTGTAGTAAGTACGCCATTTTCAATAAAGTTTCTTTGACAACAAGGACACTCCAATTTATTGTCATTTCCCCCTTTCCCATATTTATGTTGTTCCAACATGGTAATTTCTGTAAATTGTGGTGGCTGCATAAGATTTTTCTTTTTTGCAACTTTGAGTATCGGGAGTAATAACCAATTCTTCGTACATATTGGTTTTAGACTGCGACATGTACTGTAACAAACCATCCTCTGCCCGACAAGCTATGTGATTCTACCTGGATACGAAGATCACAAGTTCGTTAACTTTTGTTCAATTCCCTAAAAGATTCTATAACATTGAAGGTACCTCAAGAAAATAGGATATAGTGCAAGTTTCTTTGATCAAAATCGAGTAACATCCAGTTATCATCTTATTTCAAAAACTATGGCAAGGAATGAATGGGTTCTAAGGACCAGTATTATCCGGCACAAAAGTTTACTTAAAGAGCCGGGCATAACATGCTCTTCTTGATCAAAGAAAAGGTAAACCTTATTTATATTAAAATATATATCACAAGATATTCAAACACAAAACCTGCAACTTATCTATACAATTACAATTACATAATATATCAAATAATTACACTCAATCCCAACTTGAATCTTAAAAAAATGTGTTTGCACGCGCTAGGGCATGCCACATTGCTAGTAATATATATTTTTGTGGTGATATGAATAGCCATTTTGGGGTGTGTGAGTAGCTTTATAAGATTTGATTCATATCTTCTTAACATAATTATAAACTTCATCAAAAGATTCATCATATTAGTCACCTCAAGTAAATAAACCATCATAAATAGATTTTATTATACATAGAAGAATAACTGCGAACATAAGTGAAGACTGTAGTAGCATATTCCCCAGATTCGATAAGATTAGGCCAGCCTGATATAGTCGAAGGTAGCTCATCATTGTATAGTCGAAGACAACTCAGCATTCTAGAAGATACCATAAGTCCCTGACTTACCAAAAGTAGCCGCTGAAGCCTGGTTAAGATAGAATAGTTAGAGATCCGCGAAGTTCACTCACTTTCCCCATAATAGGAGACTGTTTCTTTCTTTTTGTAAACTGCCTGTATATACTATAAATACAGGCAAAGAATAGATTCTTAAGGACCACAATTCTTACTATCTTTACTCCTTAACCCTAGCAATACTTCGAAAGCTTGTAATAACTAGTATCTACTAGATTTTACATCAAACCCTTCTCGAGGTCGTGGTTTTTCTCAGCTTTTACTGAGTTTTTTTACGTAAAATCCTAACTGCTTAGCTATTTATTATGCAATCCTTACGAATAGTATTGGTAAAGGTTTTCCTCTCGGAAAACACGCCATTACAATTGGCACCGTCTATGGGAATTACCACACATTTCTTTACCGATTCTAATCTACCATCCTTACAATGACCAACATGAATCTCAAAAGCCAATCTAGCACGGTGGTAGATCATAACAACAATCCGATACTGGGAATAGTCGACCTTCATAGTGCAGTAGTCAAACTAAAAGAAAAAATGGCTGCAGAAAAAACCCAAAGAGTAGAAGATCAACGGATCCACACTGAAGCTCTTCAAGTGGAGAGTGACGAACTAAGAAGACCGCTAGACCATCAAAGTCAGATACATCAAAAAGAGATAAACAGACTAAGAAGGACTCAGGATAGACTTACCATCAGACAAGCATCACCTCCACGTGCCCGAAGTGATCATCGATCCAGAAAAACCCAAATAAATGATCAACCAAGAGAAGACTAATTGAGACCTTCTCGATCTAGATCTAGAAATCCAGATAGGGTTCGTCGGCATTTTGGACTTACATCTTTTGTATCGGCAACTCAAGGTAAGGACCACTTATCATCAAACTCCCCCACCACCTGAACGAAGACCAATCAGGGACCGGTTAGGGCCAGAAGGTCAAGGAAACTTTGATCCCCAAATCGTAGTTGTACCAATTCCTCCTTAACAGTTTATTACATTAGACGACCTAAACAATAAAATCGATGCCATAAACTCTGATATACCAGGCAGGCAATCTATTCTGGACAGGATCGAGACAAACCCCATCTCCCCTTATCTCAAACTTAAGTCCATCCCAGATAATTTCCATATGCCGAAATTGATCCAGTATGCAGGCCTCACTGACCCACTTACCCATGCCCGACATTTCAAAGCTGCAGTAGGATTATACTATAAACTCGAGCACATGGTTTGCAGGCTATTTAATATGAGCTGAAAGAAGAACCTCTTAGATGGTTCTACACAATCCAAGAGGGTTCCATCACCACCTTCAGCCAATTACAGCATCAGTTCGAGTCCAATTATGCTCATGCTAAGTAGCGGGAGATAACCATGGATTCATTATTTTTCTTCGAACAAGGCGCAAAGGAAACCTTAACAAGTTTCTATACACGTTTTTTACAAGAAACAAGGAAAATTGGGAACTCTGATCCCAAAATTGTTGTCCCTGCATTTACCTCAGCCCTGCATATCAACTCTAAAGTTCGCGAAGAGCTTACGCTGCACAAACCACAGACAGTTACCAAATTGATTGATGTAGTTAACAATTACATCGAATTAAAACGGTCGAAGAAGGACAAGACGAAAAGCTCTTCTGCCATCCATTCTCGAGATTCAACTTCGACTCTACCTAAAAAATTAGCAACTACTGAAGCACCCAAACAACGCTGCAGGAACACTGACAACAATCATAGACGGGAAGGTAGGTCTGACAGGCCAGTCCCAGTTTTGTCGCCAATGACAACCACTCTATCAACTATTTTACAAATGATAAAAAAGATGAATGTTATTGAGCACAACAAACCATCACAGACATCCCCACAAACCCTTTATGCCAATATCACAATGTGCATAGCCATTAAACTGACAACTGCTACTCTTTTTTTTGAATTTTTCATCGCATCCTGTTCGCTGGAAGACTTTACAATTATGTCGTCGACATCTAGAAGTTTCTCGAAGATGAGGCCAAAAATAGAGACGTCGAGCAAAATCAAAATAAGGGGCAAGCTCGCCACCTGTGCATGATTGAGATTGTGAAAGGTAAGGAAAGAAAATTAGACGATTAGATCACATCCTGCTGTAAAATGACTTCTTCAAACAAATCTGCAAAACTTCTTCCCACATCGAGCAAATCCAAACGTCTGTACCATATAACTTTCGAAGACTGTGATACTACCCACAGGAAGTATCCCCATGATGATCCTCTTGTCATTATGCTTAAAATCGGACAGGACTGCCTGCATACACTACTTATCGATACAGGAAGAGCCAGAGATGTACTATTTTGTAGAGCAATCGAACTCTTAGGATTCGGCGAATCTGTAAAGCTTCGAAAACAACTATAACTGGATTCAACGGGTTGACAAAATTGGCTATAGGAGAGATCATTTTACCTGTTCAAGCTGAATCTGAAACTATATTCGTCAAATTCCTCGTCATTGATGCATAATTCAAATATCTAGGAATTCTGGGATGAAGTTGGTTATACTCCATCAAAGCTGTACCCTCCATGTACCATCTGGCTTTACGTTTTCAACAGACCACAGAGTCTATAAAATCATAGGTAGTCAAGCAGTCGCACGTATGTGCAAGAATGCGACCACAAATCCTCACATGGCAATACTTCTCAAAACATAACAACTATTGAAGGAGACACCCCCCGTGTTCGAGCAGCACGATACCGAAGTAGTCAAAACCAAAGACCTCGATGGTCCCGAATGTTATACCTTTATCGGCTCCAAACTATCAACTGATGAAAAAAAAACCATGATCCAGCTCCTTAAAAAGAACATCGACATCTTCGCCTGAACTTTCCAAGAAATGCCAGGAATCGATCCCTCGATAGCATTTCATAAACTAAACCTCTTTCCTGACAGCAGAGCCGTCATTAAAAAATGACGAAACCTCACTCCTCGCCTTCGTGAAGCCGTAAACGAAAAGATTGATTAACTCTTTCGTGTTGGATTCATTCAAGAAGCCAAATATTCCAAATAGGTGTCTAACATTGTGGCAGTACTAAAGAAAAATGAGAAAATCGAGTTTGTGTTGACTTCACAGAACCAAACAAATTCACTACAAAAGATAGTTTTCCGCTACCACTGATTCCGTAATTGCTCGTTTCCATCGCCGAACATGAACTTTTATCAATGATGGATGTAGCCTCTAGCTACAATAAAGTACCACTTGCCGAAGATGATCAAGACAAAAAAACCTTTGTTACTGAACGAGGTCTCTACTATTACACAGTGATGCCTTTTGGGTTAAAGAAAGCTGGTGCCACTTACCAACAATTGGTGACCCAAATGTTCAAAGATCACCTCAGCAAAATCATGGAATTCTATATCGACGATATGATCTGCAAATGCCTAAAACATGAGGATCACGCCGCACACCTCCAAACCTGCTTCGTTATCCTTCGCAAATACAAAATGAAGCTCAACCCAGAAAAATACCAATTCTGTGTTGCATCCAAAAAATTTCTGGGACACTTAGTCAGTAAAAGAGGAATCAAAATCGATCCAACACAAATTAAAGCACTCACTGCAATACCATCTCCCCGAACTAAAAAAGATGTCCATTAATTTGCAGGCAAAATCGCTGCTCTTCATTGCTTCATCTCCAAATCCTCTGATCAATACAAACTTCTTTACCTCCTTCTTTGTGGTGATCCCACTACAGTTACAAAGAAGCAGTACAAGGAGATCGTTGGACTCCTGAATGCGAACTAGCTTTCCAATATCATAAACGGTACTTGGGGCGTTCTCCTATCATGAGTACACCAATTGATGGCGAAACACTCACAATGTACTTATCCACAACTGAAGATTCCATCAGCTCTGTCCTTATTCAAGAAGACGTAGGCATCGAGAAACTTATTTACTTTATCAACAAAACTCTTATGCCTGCCGAGAAATGATATACAACCACAAAGAAGCAATTGCTCACCTTGGTTTACAGTTCTCAAAAACTTCGTCCATACTTCCAAGCTCACGCCATCAAAGTCATTACAAAATATCCCCTCAAACTAGTACTCTCAGAAAAAGAAAAATCTCGACGAGTTTAACAATGGTCTATTTTCCTTGGGGTATATGATATTTCCTTCGAAGCACAGATATCAATCAAGGGACAAGCAGTTGCTAATTTCTTAGCTGATTTCCCTGTCAAAGACCCTGACTGGGAAAAACTCGAAGAAATTTTCACAGATGACTCCATTGCAGAGCCTGACACATGGTCAAAAAGTATGGGATGATGACTCTTTACCGATGGTTCCGCGGGACCAAAGGGATCAAGAATTGAAATTGTCCTCGTAATATCTTCAAACCATAGCACAGAGAAAGCCATCAAGCTTAATTTCTTTGCTTCCAACAACGAAACAGAGTATGAAGCTATGCTCCATGGACTCGATCTTACACTTACACTCAGAGCAGAAGAATTAGCAGTTTATGTCGATTCTTTACTCTGGCCAACCACTACGACAGGATATTATGCACAATTGGAAAAATGGTCGAGTACGCATCTCTAGTCGAAGCAAAGATAAATAAGTTCAAACAAGCTTCGATATCTTATCTACCGCGACACGAAAATTGCCACGCTGACGCTTTAGCATACATCACTGCCATGCTCAGGGACAATAAAAGATGATCTTTGGACATCGAAATCATCAAACATTTTAGCCTCGGCGTACAGTCCACAATGCAGATCACCGTTACAGAAGATGAAGATACTGACGATTGGAGGAATCAATTTTATTTATACCTCAGCTTCAATATCCTCCCCAGTAACAAAGACGAAGCCCATTCATTATTGGCCCGATGCCCCAGATTCACAGTTCATAATAAGATCTTATATCGTATCATAGGGGGAGGACCACTGATCGAATGCATTTCTCAAAAATAAGCCCACACAAAGATATTCAAGAACTTTATGAACGTATCTGCGGCGCTCACATATCAGGACAATCTTTGGCACAAAGAGCTTTCACCTAAGGTCTATACTGGCCGAAAATGCGCTAAAATTGTAAAACTTTCATACGGAAATGTTATAAGTGCTAGATTCATGCTCAAGACATCATAAGCCTTGTACTCAACTTACACGTTAGTAATATCCTCTGGCCATTTAAACGATGAAGGATCAACATCATCGGGTCTTTCCATCCAACATCAAGAAAATGTAGATTCGTTCTTATTGCCACAGATTACTTCACAAAATGGATTGAAAAAGTTTCCCTCTGTCATACAGACGAGAATAAAGTTATCAAATTCCTCTGGGAGCACATCATTACTAGGTTTGGCTGCCCACAAATGATATGATCTGACAACATAAATTAATTCATCAGTAAAAAAGTCCTCGCATTCCTCAACAAATACAAAATCTAACTCTCCACCTCCACACCCTACTACCCTCAAGGAAATGGACAAGTTGAAACCATCAGCAAAAGCATCAAATTAGGACTGCATAAACATTTCGATGATAAAAAGGAAGATGAGTCGATGAACTACTTAGTGTTATCTGGGAATGCAGAACGACTCCTCGAACTTTAACAGGTTGTACACCGTTCATGATGGCCTTCATTACTGAAGCAGTCATCCCCTCAGACCTCGATCTCCCCAATGCACGAAGAACCTTATCAGATACAGACAACGAGCTCAGTCTCCTCTGCAACCTAAACTGGATTGAGGAAACCTGAGACCGCGCTATTGTAAACTTGGGACAATATCATGATACCTTGGAAAAGGCCTATACCAAAAATATTTGACCACGAATATTTGGCATCGGCGACTTGGTCCTTTGATGAATTATGGACAACACTCGACCTAAAAATTATGGAAAGTTATTTGAAAATTGGGAAGGGCTGTACATCGTCAACGATGAGATAGACGGCGACACATATTGGCTGATGACAGAAGAAGAAGTCCACCTCGAATTCCTATGAAACACAGCTCAGTTAAAAAGATTTTACAGATAACTATTTGTAACAGCTTTTACTACTTCAAATAAATACTATTTACTACCATCTTTACTATTCATGACTTGATCTGGATCTAACTTTATAGTTACATCAAGACAAGCTTTAATCTTTCTAATATCGACTTGATCTTATTCCATACTTTATAAGTATGCCTCGAGACAAGCTCACATCTTTACTATTCATGGCTTGATCTCGATCCAACTTAAAAGTTACATCCAGACAAGCATTAATCTTTCTAATATCGACTTGATTATGTTCCATACTTTATAAGTATGCCTCAAAACAAGCTTACATTTTTACTATTCATGACTTGATCTGGATCCAACTTTACAGTTACATCAAGACAAGCATTAATCTTTCTAATATCGACTTGATCTTGTTCCATACTTTATAAGTATGCCTCAAGATAAGCACACATCTTTACTATTCATGACTTGATCTCGATCCAACTTAGTTACATCCAGACAAGCATTAATCTTTCTCATATCGACTTGGTCTTGTTCTATACTTTATAAGTATGCCTCAAGACAAGCTCGCATCTTTATTATTTATAAATTAGTCTCAATCCATACCTATTGAGTATGCATCCAGACTACCAATCTATTTACCTCTAGATTAATATTTATGTTATCAAATATAAATACTTATACTCCAACAGATTTTTGCAAAATATTTAAAATTTGATGAAGTGTACTGAATCTAAACCAACAAATACAAATTGTTTCGGTCCCACTGACCATTTTTTACAACCTTCGATAACTACTTCAATAATTATCTACTCTACAGGGGAAGATATGACTTAATCCACATTTAAAGATCCTTCCACCACAGGCACATCCCCTAATTCGCCTTGGCGAGATGCATCGACCTCTGTCATCAGAATGTCTCGAGCCATTCCCGCCTCATTTAGAGCATCACCAGAACCTGACTCTTTATCATCTGAGCTTGAATATTCACATACACCACCACAAGACTTCGCCAAACTCTTGTACAACTTTTTCTTCCCCTCCAACTCCTTATACTGACCAGAAAAATGTTTATGGACCTTCTTACATTTATTGAGCTTATCAGCATTCACCTCGTCAAGAATCTTGGCATGTACTAGTTGCATTGCTTCTCGTGCTTGAACAACTTGATCCCTTACATCCTTCTCAAAGTTTTCTCTTTACAGTGCCAAAGCCTCTACATTCTCCTTCTCCAACATCTTCCTCAAGTCTCGAATAGCAGCGTCCCTCGCCTTTTTCGCATCCAGCTTGTAGGTATTGAGCCTTGCATTCAGATCGTTCTTATCTTCAATCAGTAATTCCTTCTCCCTCGTCAACTCCTTCTTAATATTTTTATAAGCCAGCACCTAATTAGCCAGATCACTACTACCAACAATACGTCCTCTGGCATTCGTCAATAAGTTCATAATCTGCAGAACATTCATATATTGAAGATTTAAATGACATACCAATTTCTTTAATCGTAACAAAGAAAAAAAATTCCTCACCTTCGACATGTTGCGGCTACCCTCATTAAGAAAGGATACCAAGCTTTAAGCCCCCACCATGCAATCATTAACCTTGGCCACCAGAATGTCCGTCCCCGATATGAAAGCATCCATTGACTGCTGAACTTCGACCTCATTTTCCATCACAAATTTATTCTTTGACTTCTCTCCACCCACCCTTTTTTTCTGAGTCACAATACCCAAACTTCGTGAAGGACTCCCGTCCACCACATCAGCTGGCTTAACAGTTTTAACCACCTCTTATGTTTTTGATTGTTGAGTGGCTCTCTTATGTGGAAGCAGGGATGACACATCCTCACTTACTCCCCTCTGCTTTTTCCTCTTACCCAAAGATATCCCGAGAATAGCATATATTTCCGTATCTGTATTATAACCTGCCAGCGAAGGATTTTCCAATGGAAGGCTGCTCTCTGCAGCTCCCTTGTTCTTGGCAGACATTTTCCCATCGATTACTGGGATTTTAACACCATTAGCCCTCGATCTTTTCAACCCTTCCTCCTCGACCAGCTTACCCACAAACTTCTGGTCGACAACCAAATTGTCAATCCGGCCGAAAAATCCCTTCCTTACCCTGTAAAGTTTTTCTCTCACTTCCGAATTTTCGTCGACCTCCTTCAAAGCTGCACACAAATACAAACAAAATGTCACACAAATACACAATATCAACATCTCCAATATCGACAATTACAAGTTATCTCACCACACACCTAGATAAAATGTCTTTCTCTTTAAAGGCTCCCCAGGATCCTTCTTATCGAACTCATAATTACCAAAAATCAGTAGTCTTTCCTCGCTATATCATCCCCCAGCTGAAACCATATCATAAAAGTAGTATTTTCAAGAACCTCGCCAAATATCGATAACCTAGCTTCGTCGGGTTCATCTTTAGTGTGTAACACACACACAAATCATCGACACTGATTAAATCCTCCTCCCTGGACTCCAGTCGACCATTAATCGCCCAACATACTTTAAACAAATCATACACATTCGGATTGAATTGACCAGGGGTAACGTAAAAAAAGTTCATCAACTTTTATTGGTCAGCTCGAAGGAGAATCTTCAACCCTTTCTTAATTTTTTCTCGATGCACGAGAATACCCCCCTAATAGAATATTCTGATCGGTCATGTCATATTGATACTATTTTAACCTAATATCTACAGGAATACCTTATTTCTTCTTAAACCTCACAATTTCCTTTATTTCTAAACCCTCACCATAACCTACATCCTCACCTCTTCAACGACATCATTCCTACCACCGCTACCTTCTCGATCACTTGCTTGTTGCTCGTGATCTACATTTGTATCGTGTCCTCCTTAAACATCTGACAACCCTGGGTGCCACCCTAAACTTGTCCAGACCGGTGACATCCACACTACTGGATACCACTCTATACCTACCTCCCAAATGTTGGGCACATATGGTTACATCAACCTGCAACGGCTCAAGATTCTCGTATCCCCTTATCATCGATATGAGTTGGTTCAGCCACTTTTATGAATCTGTCAAACAGATTCCATTTTTATCACAGTTAGTATCCATCATATGTGATACATATATATATATTCATAGCTTAATATTCTTAATCATAAGTTGTCGAGAATAACTCTCCCAACATATCATTATCTTTTCTATCTGATACTATCACTCATCATTAATGTTTTTATAATAGTTCTGGTACACTTAATATATTATAGTCATATAAATATTTTCTAATACTAACAAATATGCCCAGTAATTTTATTCATGTATTTTTATTTATTTATCAACATCGATAACTTATTAAAACTTTTTTTTTACTCATGTCAAATTTCAGGAGACTCTACAGCTTCTCGAAGATCCTTCACCTGTTTTCCCGCCAAAACACCATCGTTCAATATTGCTCTCTCCTTCTCCGGCGCAAAATCTGGTCAAAACACATATTCCCGACAATCTCGGAGTATCCCTAACCGATCACCCAAAATGTACCATAACCACAGTGCCACCAACAAAATTGCTTTCTTCCCTCCTCTCTATCCCCCCAGCCCGTCTATAACATCCTACGACTCCATTCTTTTACCAAACTCCATTAACAATCGCTACAAACTCCATTAACGTTAACGCCCTAACACTGTTACTTGTTCAACCTAACACTCTATTGATATTCAATCTAAACCCTTATGCAATTCTTTTAAACCTACTTAATCCTGGTTATTAATCATGAAACCAAGACAAAAAAACAAACACAAAACCAGAATTAACAACCTTGTTTCCGCGCAGCTTTAGTGTCCCTTTCTTTCGCTTAGTTTGCTCTCTCAATCAACACACTGATCTCCTCCTTCGCAATTGTAGACAGCCACTTAAAAGACGCACAACAGCAGTTACCAGATTTTTTTTCTGAGTTTGAATAGTCACCCACATCAGACCTATTTATAGGCCTCACGCGACTGTTCCTCTCACCACTTCGTGACCATTCAAATCCTTGAACAAAACGTCTTATACTCCTATTCTCGAGATCTATAATACTTAGCCTCCTCCAAAACAACACTCTCTTGCACACTTGCTCTAATCCTACCATATCTCGAAGAGTATCTTCTGCTACATTCTCACTCAACAAAACACTTTCTATCTTGTTGAACAACAAAATTACATCTTGTTCCTTATACCTCCAGATCTCCCCTATTGGACCACATCTTGCCATTTAATAATTCACGTTGAGTCTCCTATTTTAAAACCCTCTACCTACACATTCATATATCCTGGACAAAAACTTCGACAACCTACACATAAACATTTAATTCGACATTTTAGCATACATCTCAAATGTATTTTATCACATACTTACAACAAGTACATGTTACATTCGACAACACAACCACAAATTCATATAACCACCAAAACCT
>JACGCM010001478.1:0-49468 GCA_014058105.1 Kingdonia uniflora | reverse complement strand
TTTGAAATCTATACCGGTACGTACCTCTCCGATGCGTTAGACCGCAATTCAGAGAAGCTTTGCTACCGGCAACTCGTTTGAGAGGTTAGACAACTTTTAAGAGTTTCGTTTCGACCAACAACATGCTAGGATAGTTTCCAAATTTATCGCGATAGTCCCGGTTTGAATTTTTAACCAGTACGGATTTCGTAACTCACCGATCCTTTTGATCGCAATACTGATGAGCTTAGCTACTGACAACTCAGGCGAGAGGTTGGATAATTTTCAAAAGTTTCGTTTCGACCAACAAAATGATAGGATAGTTACCAAATGAATTGCAATAGTTATGGTTTGAATATTCGACCTCTACGGAATTCGTAGCTCTCCGATGCTTTAGATCGATAATTCGAAAAGCTTGGCTACTAACAATTCGTTTTAGAGGTTGAAGTATTTTTAATAGTTTCATCTCGATCGAGAACATGCTTGGATAGTTACCAAATGAATCGCAATACTCCCAGTTTGAATTTTTAAACGATACGGACTTCGTGTAACACTGATGCTATAGATCTCAATTTGGAGAATCTTGGTTACCGACAACTACTTTGATAGGTTGGATCGCTTTTAAAAGTATTGTTTCGACCGACATCATGCTTAAATAGTTACCAAATGAATCGCAATACTCCCGGTTTGATCTTTTGACCGTTATAGATTTTGTACCTCTCCGATGTTCTTAATCGCAATTATGTGAAGCTTGGCTACTGAGAACTCGTTCGAGAGGTTGAATCATTTTTTAAAGTTTTGTCTCGACCAAAAATATGCTAGGATAGTTAGCAAATGAATCGCAATACTCCCGGTTTGAATTTTTGACAGGTACGGATTTCGTACCTCTTCGTGCTTTAGTTCGGAATTAAGAAAAACTTGGCAACCGACATATCGTTTGTGAGGTTGGATCAATTTTAAGAGCTTCGCTTCTACCGACAACATGCTTGGATAGTTACCAAATGAATCGCAGTAGTCCCGGTTTGAGATCTAGACCGGTACGTACCTCTCTGATGCGTTAGACCGCAATTCGGAGAAGCTTGGCTACCTAAAACTCGTTTGAGAGGTTGGATAACTTTTAAGAGTTTCGTTCCGACCGACAACATGCAAGGATAGTTTCCAAATAAATCGCAATAGTCCCGGTTTGAATTTTTAACCGGAACGGATATCCTAACTCACCGATCATTTAGATCGCAATTCTGAAAAGCTTGGTAACTGACAATTGGTGCGAGAGGTTGGATCATTTTTAAGAGTTTTGTTTTGACCGACAAAATGCAAGGAGAGATAACAAATGAATCGCAATACTCTCGGTTTGAATTTTTAAATGGTACGGGTTTCGTACCTCACAGATGCGTTAGATCTTAATTCATTAAAGTTTGGCTACCAGCAACTCCTTTGATAGGTTTGATCATTTTTAGGAGTTTTGTTTCGACCGCCAACATGCTAGGATAGTTTCCAAATGAATCCAGTACTCCCGGTTTGAATTTTTGGCTGGTACAGATTTTGTACCTTTCCGATGTTTTAGATCGCAATTATGAGAAGCTTGGCTACTGACAACTCGTTCGTGAGGATGGATCATTTTTAAAAGTTTCATCTCGACCGACAACATGCTTAGATAGTTACCAAATGAATCGCATTCTAAGAAGCTTGGCTACTAACAACACATTAGAGAGGTTGGATCATTTTTAAGAGTTTGGTTTCGACCGAAAAAATGCATGGCTAGTTACCAAATGAATCCTTGTACTCTCGGTTTGAATTTTAAACCGGTACAGATTTCTTACCTCACCGATGCGTTAGATCACAATTCCTTGAAGTTTGGTTTCTGGCAACTAGTTTGATTGGTTGGATCGTATTTAAGAGCCTTTTTTTCGACCGCCAACATTGTAGAATAATTTCCAAATGAATCGCAATACTCCCGGTTTGAATTTTTGACTGCTTCGGATTTCATACCTCTTCGATGCTTTAGATCGCAATTATGAGAAGCTTGGTATCAGACAACTCAATCGGGAGGTTGGATCATTTTTTAAAACTTCGTCTCGACCGACAACATGCTAAGATAGTTACCAAATGAATCGCAATACTCTTGGTTTGAATATTTGACCGGTACGGATTTCGTACCACTCCGATGCCTTAGATCTCAATTCTGAGAATCTTGGTTACCGACAACTAGTTTGATTGATTGGATCGCTTTTAAATGTTTGGTTTCGACCGACTTCTTGCTTGGATAGTTGTCAAATGAATCGTAATACTCCCGGTTTGAATTTTTGACCGTTATGGATTTCGTACCTCTCCGATGTTGTCGATCGCAATTATGTGAAGCGCAAATATTCTAAGATAGTTACCAAATGAATCGCAATACTCCCGGTTTGAATTTTAGACCGGTGAGAATTTCGTACATATCCGATGCGTTAAATTTCAATTCAGGGAAGCTTAGTTTCCGGCAACTCGTTTGATAGGTTGAATCGTTATTAAAAGTTTGCTTCAACCGACATCATTCTTGGATAGTAACCAAAGGAATCGTATTACTCCCGGTTTGAGATCTAGACCGGTACGTACCTCTCTGATGCGTTAGACCGCAATTCGGAGAAGCTTGGCTCCCGAAAACTCGTTTGAGAGGTTGGATAACTTTTAAGAGTTTCGTTTCGACCAGCAACATGCTTGGATAACTTCCAAATGAATCGCAATAGTCCCGGATTGAATTTTTAACTGGAACGGATTTCATAGCTCCCCGATCCATTAGATCGCAATTCAGATAAGCTTGGCTACTGACAACTCGTGCGAAAGGTTCGATTATTTTTAAGAGTTTCGTTTTGACCGACAAAATACAAGGATAGTTACCAAATGAATCCCAATACTCTCGGTTTGAATTTTTGAATGGTACGGGTTTCGTACCTCACCGATGCGTTAAATCTCAATTCATAGAAACGGCTACCGGCAACTCCTTTGATAGGCTTGACCGTTTTTAGGAGTTTTGTATCGAGCGCCAACATGCTAGGATAGTTTCCAAATGAATCCAGTACTCCCAGTTTGAATTTTTGGCCGGTACAAATTTCGTACCTTTCCGATGCTTTAGATCGCAATTATGAGAAGCTTGCCTACCGACAACTCGTTCGAGAGGATGGATCATTTTTAAGAGTTTCATCTCGACCGGCATCATGCTAGGATAGTTACCAAATGAAGCGCAATACTCCCGGTTTGAATTTTTGACAGGTACGGATTTCGTACCTCTCCGATTCTTTAGTTCGCAATTAAGAGAAACTTGGCAACCGATATATCGTTTGTGTGGTTGGATAATTTTTAAAAGCTTCGCTTCTGCCAACAACGTGCTTGGATAGTTACCAAATGAATCGCAGTAGTCCCGGTTTGAATTTTAGACCAGTACGGATTTTGTACCTCAACGATGCGTTAGATCTCAATTCGTAGATGTATGGTTACATGGAACTCGTTTGATAGGTTTGATTAGTTTTAAAAGTTTTGTTTCGACCGCCAATATGCTATGATAGTTTCCAAATGAATTGCAATACACCCGGTTTGAATTTTTTTCCAGAACGGATTTTGTACCTCTCTAATACTTTATATCGCAATTATGAGAAGCTTGGCAACTGACAACTCGTTCGAGAGATTGGATCATTTGAACGGTTTTACCTAGACCGTAAACAAGCTTGGAAAGTTACCAAATGAATCGCAAAACTTCCGGTATGAATTTTTTGACCGGAACGGATTTCGTACCTCACCGGTCCTTTAGATCGCAATTATGTGAAGCTTGGCTAGTGAGTTGGCGTTCGGGAGGTTGGATCATTTTGGTGAGATTCCATTCGACCGACAAAATGCAAGGATAGTTACCAATCTAGTCGTAATACTCTCGGTTTGAATTTTTGAATGGTACAGATATCGCACCTCACCGATTCGTTAGATCTGAATTCTTAGAACTTTGTTTACCGGTAACACGTTTGATTTGTTCAATAATTTTTAGGAGCTTTGTTTCGACCGCCAACATGCTAAGATTGTATCACAATGTATCGTAATACTCCCGGTTTGAATTTTTGATCGGTAGGGATTTCGTACCTCTGCGATGCTTTGGATCTCAATTATGAGAAGCTTGGCTACTGACAACTCGTTCGAGAGGTCAGATCATTTTTAAAAGTTTTGTCACGACCGAAAATATGCTAAGATAGTTACCAAATGAATTGCAATACAATCCCTTAGAATTTTTTACCAGTACGGATTTCGAACCTCACCGATGCGCTAGATCAAAATTCTTAGAATTATGGTTACCTGCAACTCGTTTGATATGTTGGATCATTTTTAAGAGTTTGGTTTCGAACGTCAAACATACTAGGATAGTTTCCAAATGAATCGCAGTACTCCCGTTTTGAATTTTCGACCGGTACGGATTTTGAACCTCACCGATGCTTTAGATCTTAATTATGAGAAACTTGGCTACTGAGAACTCGTTTGAGAGGTTGGATCATTTTTAAAAGTTTTATCTCGACCGACAACATGCTAGGATAGGTACCAAATGAATCGCAATACTCCCGGTTTGAATTTTAGACCGATACGAATTTCGTACCTCTCCGATTCTTTAGTTCACAATTACGAGAATCTTGGCTACCGACATGTCATTTGTAGGGTTGGATCATTTTTAAGAGTTTTGCTTCTACCAACAGCATGCTTGGATAGTTACCAAATGAATCGCAATTGTCCCGGTTTGAATTTTTGACCGGTACAGATTTCGTAATTCGTCGATCCATTAGATAGCAATTCTAAGAAGCTTGGCTACTGACAACACATTCGAGAGGTTGGATCATTTTTAAGAGTTTCGCTTTAACCGACAAAATGCATGGATAGTTACCAAATGAATCCTAATACTCTTGGTTTGAATTTTTGACAGTACAGATTTCGTACCTCACCGATGCGCTAGATCACAATTCTTTGAAGTTTTGTTACCGACAACTAGTTTGCTAGGTTGGATTGTATTTAAGAGCTTTTTTTCGACCGCCAATATGCTAGAATAATTTCCAAATGAATCGCAATTATAAGAAGATTGGCTACTGACAACTTGTTCGGGAGGTTGGATCACTTTTAAAAGTATCATCTCGACCGATAAAAGGCAAGGATAGTTACCAAATGAATCGCAATACTCCTGGTTTGAATTTTTGAACGATACGGAGTTCGTACCACTCCGATGCCTTAGATCTCATTTCAGTGAATCTTGGTTACCGACAACTAGTTTGATTGGTTGGATTGCTTTTATAAGTTTTGTTTCGACCGACATCTTGCTTGGATTGTTACCAAATGAATCGTAATACTCCCGGTTTGAATTTTTGACCGTCATGGATTTCGTACCTCTCCGATGTTCTTGATCGTAATTATGTGAAACTTGGCTACTGACAACTCGTGTGAGAGGTTGGATAATTTTTATGAGTTTCATTTTGACCGATAAAATGCAAGGATAGTTACCATATGAATCGCAATACTCTCGGTTTGATTTATTGAATGATACAGATTTCGTACCTCACCAATGTGTTAGATCTCAATTCATAGAAGTTTGGCTACCGGCAACTCCTTTGAAAGGTTTGATAGTTTTTAGGAGTTTTGCTTCGACCGCCAACATGCTAGGATAGTTTCCAAATGAATCCTGTACTTTCAGTTTGAATTTTTGGCCAGTACAGATTTCGTACATTTCCGATGCTTTAGATCGCAATTATGAGAAGCTTGGCTACTGACAACTCGTTCAAGAGGATGGATCATTTTTAAAAGTTTCATCTCGGCCGACAACATGCAAGGATAGTTACCAAATGAATCGCAATACTCCCAGTTTGAATTTTTTACCGGTACGGATTTCGTACCTCTCTGATGCTTTAATTCGTAATTAAGAAATACTTGGCAACCGACATATCGTTTGTGAGGTTGGATCATTTTTAAGAGCTTCGCTTCAACCGGCAACATGCTTTGATAGTTATCAAATGAATCGCAGTAGTCCCAGTTTTAATTTTTGACCAGTACGGATTTTGTTCCCTAATGATGCGTTAGGTCTCAATTCGTAGAAGTATGCTTACCGGCAACTCGTTTGATAGGTTTGATTTGTTTTAAGAGTTTTGTTTCAGCCGCCAATATGCTATGATAGTTTCCAAATGAATCGCAATAGTCCCGGTTTGAATTTTAGACCGGAACGGATTTTGTACCTCTCCGATACTTTAGATCGCAATTATGAGATGCTTGGCAACTGACAACTCGTTCGAGGGGTTGGATCATTTTAAAAATTTCACCTCGCCCGAAAACTTGCTTGGAAAGATACAAATGAATAGCAATACTTCCGGTATGAACTTTTTGACCGGAACGAATTTCGTACCTCACCGATCCTTTAGATCGCAATTATTTGAAGCTTGGCCAGTTTGTTGGCGTTCGAGTGGTTGGATCATTTTTAAGAGTTTCCTTTCGACCGACAAAATGTAAGGATAGTTACAAATTTTATCGCAATACTCTCGGTTTGAATTTTTGCATGGTATAGAATTCGCACCTCAACGATGCGTTAGATCTCAATTCTTAGAAGTTTGTTTACCGGCAACTCGTTTGATTGGCTGGATCATTTTTAAGAGCTTTGTTTCGACCACCAACATGCTAAGATTGTATCTAAATGTATCGCAATACTCCCGATTTGAATTTTTGACCGGTACGAATTTCGTACCTCTCCGATTCTTTACTTCACAATTATGAGAAACTTGGCTACCGACATGTCGTTTGTGAGTTTGGATCATTTTTAGGAGATTTTCTTCTACCATCAACATGCTTGGATAGTTAACAAATGAATCGCAATACTCCTGGTTTGAATTTTTGAACGATACGGAGTTCGTACCACTCCGATGCCTTAGATCTCAATTCTGAGAATCTTGGTTACCGACAACTAGTTTGATTGGTTGGATCTCTTTTAAAAGTTTGGTTTCGACCGACTTCTTGCTTGGATAGTTGTCAAATGAATCGTAATACTCCCGGTTTGAATTTTTGACCGTTATGGATTTCGTACCTCTCCAATGCTGTCTATCGCAATTATGTGAAGCTTGGCAACTGACAACTCGTTCGAGAGGTTGGATAATTTTTTTAAGTTTCGTCTCGACCGAAAATATACTAGGATAGTTTCCAAATGAATCGCAATACTCCCGGTTTGAATTTTAGAACGGTAAGAATTTCATACATATCCGATGCGTTAGATTTCAATTCTAAGAAGCTTAGTTTCCGACAACTCGTGCGAGAGGTTGGATCATTTTTAAGAGTTTCATTTTGACCGACAAAATACAAGGATAGTTACCAAATGAATCACAATACTCTCGGTTTGAATTTTTGAATGGTACGGGGGTTTCGTAACTCACCGATGCGTTAGATCTCAATTCATAGAAGTTTGGCTACCGGCAACTCCTTTGATAGGTTTGACCGTTTTTAGGACTTTAGTATCTAGCGCCAAGATGCTAGGATAGTTTCCAAATGAATCCAGTACTCCTAGTTTGAATTTTTGGCCGGTACAGATTTCGTACCTTTCCAATGCTTTAGATTGCAATTATGAGAAGCTTGCCTACCGGCAACTCGCTCGAGAGGATGGATCATTTTTAAGAGTTTCATCTCGACCGACAACATGCAAAAATAGTTACCAAATGAATCACAATACTCCCAGTTTGAATTTTTGACCGGTACGGATTTCGTACCTCTCTGATGCTTTAATTCGTAATTAAGAAATACTTGGCAACCGACATATCATTTGTGAGGTTGGATCACCGGCAACATGCTTTGATAGTTACCAAATGAATCGCAGTAGTCCCAGTTTTAATTTTTGACCAGTACGGATTTTGTTCCCTAATGATGCGTTAGGTCTCAATTCGTAGAAGTATGATTACCGGCAACTCGTTTGATAGGCCTAATTTGTTTTAAGAGTTTTGTTTCGGCCGCCAATATGCTATGATAGTTTCCAAATGAATCGCAATAGTCCCGGTTTGAATTTTAGACCGGAGCAGATTTTGTACCTCTCCGATACTTTAGATCGCAATTATGAGATGCTTGGCAACTGACAACTCGTTCGAGGGGTTGGATCATTTTAAAAATTTCACCTCGCCCGAAAACATGCTTGGAAAGATACAAATGAATAGCAATACTTCCGGTATGAATTTTTTGACCGGAACGAATTTCGTACCTCACCGATCCTTTAGATCGCAATTATTTGAAGCTTGGCCAGTTTGTTGGCGTTCGAGAGGTTGGATCATTTTTAAGAGTTTCCTTTCGACCGACAAAATGCAAGGATAGTTACAAATTTAATCGCAATACTCTCGGTTTGAATTTTTGAATGGTATAGAATTCGCACCTCAACGATGCGTTAGATCTCAATTCTTAGAAGTTTGTTTACCGGCAACTCGTTTGATTGGTTGGATCATTTTTAAGAGCTTTGTTTCGACCACCAACATGCTAAGATTATATCCAAATGTATCGCAATACTCCTGATTTGAATTTTTGACCGGTACGAATTTCGTACCTCTCCGATTCTTTACTTCACAATTATGAGAAACTTGGCTACCGACATGTCGTTTGTGAGTTTGGATCATTTTTAAGAGATTTGCTTCTACCAACAACATGCTTGGATAGTTACCAAATGAATCGCAATACTCCTGGTTTGAATTTTTGAACGATACGGAGTTCGTACCACTCCGATGCCTTAGATCTCAATTCTGAGAATCTTGGTTACCGACAACTAGTTTGATTGGTTGGATCTCTTTTAAAAGTTTGGTTTCGACCGACTTCTAGCTTGGATAGTTGTCAAATGAATCGTAATACTCCCAGTTTGAATTTTTGACCGTTATGGATTTCGTACCTCTCCAATGTTGTCGATCGCAATTATGTGAAGCTTGGCAACTGACAACTCGTTCGAGAGGTTGGATAATTTTTTTAAGTTTGGTCTCGACCGAAAATATACTAGGATAGTTTCCAAATGAATCGCAATACTCCCGGTTTGAATTTTAGAACGGTAAGAATTTCATACATATCCGATGCGTTAGATTTCAATTCTAAGAAGCTTAGTTTTCGACAACTCGTGCGAGAGGTTGGATCATTTTTAAGAGTTTCATTTTGACCGACAAAATACAAGGATAGTTACCAAATGAATCCTAATACTCTCGGTTTGAATTTTTGAATGGTGCGGGGGTTTCGTAACTCACCGATGCGTTAGATCTCAATTCATAGAAGTTTGGCTACCGGCAACTCCTTTGATAGGTTTGACCGTTTTTAGGACTTTAGTATCGAGCACCAAGATGCTAGGATAGTTTCCAAATGAATCCAGTACTCCTAGTTTGAATTTTTGGCCGGTACAGATTTCGTACCTTTCCAATGCTTTAGATTGCAATTATGAGAAGCTTGCCTACCGACAACTCGCTCGAGAGGATGGATCATTTTTAAGAGTTTCATCTCGACCGACAACATGCAAGAATAGTTACCAAATGAATCGCAATACTCCCAGTTTGAATTTTTGACCGGTACGGATTTCGTGCCTCTCTGATGCTTTAATTCGCAATTTAGAAATACTTGGCAACCGACATATCGTTTGTGTGGTTGGATCATTTTTAAGAGCTTCGCTTCTACCGGCAACATGCTTTGATAGTTACCAAATGAATCGCAGTAGTCCCAGTTTTAATTTTTGACCAGTACGGATTTTGTACCTCAACGATGCGTTAAATCTCAATTCCTAGATGTATGGTTACATGCAAATCGTTTGATAGGTTTGATTTGCTTTAAAAGTTTTGTTTCGACCGCCAATATGCTAAGATATTTTTCAAATGAATTGCATTACTCCCGGTTTGAATTTTTGACCAGAACGGATTTTGTACCTCTCCGATACTTTTTATCGCAATTATGAGAATCTTGGCAACTGAGAACTCGTTCGAGAGGTTGGATCATTTGAAAAGTTTCGCCTAGACCGTAAACATGCTTGGAAAGTTACCAAATGAATCGCAATACTTCCGGTATGAATTTTTTAACCGGAACGGATTTCGTACCTCACCGATCCTTTAGATCGCAATTATGAGAAGCTTGGCTAATGAGTTGGCGTTCGAGAGGTTGGATCATTTTGGAGAGATTCCATTCGACCGACAAAATGCAAGGATAGTTACTAATTTAGTCGTAATACTCTCAGTTTGAATTTTTGAATGGTACAGATATCGCACCTCACCGATGCGTTAGATCAAAATTCTTAGAACTTTGTTTACCGACAACTCATTTGATTGGTTCAATAATTTTTAGGGGCTTTGTTTCGACCGCCAACATTCTAAGATTATATCACAAAGTATCGCAATACTCCCGGTTTGAATTTTTGATCGGTACGGATTTCGTACCTCTCCGATGCTTTGGATCTCAATTATGAGAAGCTTGGCTACTGACAACTCGTTCGAGAGGTCGGATCATTTTTAAAAGTTTTGTCACGGCCGAAAATATGCTGGGATAGTTAACAAATGAATCGCAATACACTCCGTTTGAATTTTTTACCAGTACGGATTTCGTACCTCACCGATGCGCTAGATCAAAATTCTTAGAATTATGGTTACCTGCAACTCGTTCGATATGTTGGATCATTTTTAAGAGTTTGGTTTCGACCGCCAAACATACTATGATAGTTTCCAAATGAAATCGCAGTACTCCCGTTTTGAATTTTCGACCGGCACGGATTTTGAACCTCTCTGATGCTTTAGATCTTAATTATGAGAAACTTGGCTACTGACAACTCGTTTGAGAGGCTGGATCATTTTTAAAAGTTTTATCTCGACCGACAACATGCTAGGATAGGTACCAAATGAATCGCAATACACTTGGTTTGAATTTTAGACCGATACGAATTTCGTACCTCTCCGATTCTTTAGTTCACAATTATTAGAATCTTGGCTGCCGCTTGTCATTTGTGCGGTTGGATCATTTTTATGAGCTTTGCTTCTACCAACAGCATGCTTGGATAGTTACCAAATGAATCGCAATAGTCCCGGTTTAAAATTTTGACCGGTACGGATTTAGTAATTCGCCGATCCTTTAGATAGCAATTCCAAGAAGCTTGGCTACTGACAACACATTCGAGAAGTTGGATCATTTTTAAGAGTTTCGTTTTGACCGACAAAATGCATGGATAGTTACCAAATGAATCCTAATACTCTCGGTTTGAATTTTTGACAGTACAGATTTCGCACCTCACTGATGCGCTAGATCACAATTCTTTGAAGTTTGGTTACCGGCAACTAGGTTGCAAGGTTGGATCGTATTTAAGAGCTTTTTTTCGACCGCCAATATGCTTGAATAATTTCCAAATGAATCGCAATTATAAGAAGATTGGCTACTGACAACTCGTTCGGGAGGTTGGATCATTTTTAAAAGTATCGTCTCGACCGATAAAGGGCAAGGATAGTTACGAAATGAATCGCAATACTCCTGGTTTGAATTTTTGAACGATACGGAGTTCGTACCACTCCGATGCCTTAGATCTCATTTCTGAGAATCTTGGTTACCGACAACTAGTTTGATTGGTTGGATTGCTTTTATAAGATTTGTTTCGACCGACATCTTGCTTGGATAGTTACCAAATGAATCGTAATACTCCCGGCTTGAATTTTTGACCGTCATGGATTTCGTACCTCCCCGATGTTCTTGATCGCAATTATGTGAAGCTTGGCTACTGACAACTCGTGCGAGAGGTTGGATTATTTTTATGAGTTTCATTTTGACCGATAAATGCAAGGATAGTTACCAAATGAATCGCAATACTCTCGGTTTGATTTTTTGAATGATACGGATTTCGTACCTCACCGATGCGTTAGATCTCAATTCATAGAAGTTTGACTACCGGCAACTTCTTTGAAAGGTTTGATAGTTTTTAGGAGTTTTGTTTCGACCGCCAACATGCTAGGATAGTTTCCAAATGAATCTTGTACTTTCGGTTTAAATTTTTGGCCGGTACAGATTTCGTACATTTCCAATGCTTTAGATCGCAATTATGAGAAGCTTGGCTACTGACAACTTGTTCGGGAGGATGAATCATTTTTAAAAGATTCATCTCGACCGACAACATGCAAGAATAGTTACCAAATGAATCGCAATACTCCCAGTTTGAATTTTTGACCGGTACGGATTTCGTACCTCTCCGATGCTTTAATTCGCAATTAAGAAATACTTTGCAACCGACATATCGTTTGGGAGGTTGGATCATTTTTAAGAGCTTCCCTTCTACCGGCAACATGCTTTGATAGTTACCAAATGAATCGCTGTAGTCCCAGTTTTAATTTTTGACCAGTACGGATTTTGTTCCTTAATGATCGTTAGGTCTCAATTCGTAGAAGTATGGTTACCTGCAACTCGTTTGATAGGTTTGATTTGTTTTAAGAGTTTTGTTTCGGCCGCCAATATGCTGTGATAGTTTCCAAATGAATCGCAATAGTCTCGGTTTGAATTTTAGACCGGAACGGATTTTGTACCTCTCCGATACTTTAGATCGCAATTATGAGATGCTAGGCAACTGAGAACTCGTTCGAGGGGTTGGATCATTTTAAAAATTTCACCTCGCCCGAAAACTTGCTTGGAAAGTTACCAAATGAATAGCAATACTTCCGGTATGAATTTTTTGACCCGAACGGATTTCGTACCTCACCGATCCTGAAGCTTGGCTAGTTTGTTGGCGTTCGAGAGGTTGGATCATTTTTAAGAGTTTCCTTTCGACCGCCAAAATGCAAGGATAGTTACCAATTTAATCGCAATACTCTCGGTTTGAATTTTTGAATGGTATAGATTTCGCACCTCAACGATGCGTTAGATCTTAATTCTTAAAAGTTTGCTTACCGGCAACTCGTTTGATTGGTTGGATCATTTTTAAGAGCTTTGTTTCGACCGTCAACATGCTAAGATTGTATCCAAATGTATCGCAATACTCCCGGTTTAAATTTTTGACCAGTACGAATTTCGTACCTCTCCGATTCTTTACTTCAGAATTATGAAAAGCTTGGCTACTAACAACTCGTTCGAGAGGTCAGAATATTTTTAAAAGTTTTGTCATGACCGAAAACATGCTAGGATAGTTTCCAAATGAATCGCAATACACTCAGTTTGAATTTTTTACCGGTACGGATTTCGTACCTCACAGAAGCGCTAGATCTCAATTCTTAGAATTATGGCTACCTGCAACACGTTTGAAAGGTTGGATCATTTTTAAGAGTTCAGTTTCGACCGCCAAAATGCATGGATAGTTTCCAAATGAATCACAGTACTCCCGGTTTGAATTTTTGACCGGTACGAATTTTTTACCTCTCCGATGCTTTAGATCGCAATTATGAGAAGCTTGGCTACTGGCAACTCGTTCGAGAGGTTGGATCATTTAAAAAATTTCACCTCGACCGTAAACTTGCTTGGTAAGTTACCAAATGAATCGCAATACTTCCGATATGAATTTTTTGACCAGAATGGATTTCGTACCTCACCGATCCTTTAGATCACAATTATGAGAAGCTTTGCTAGTAAGTTGGCGTTCGAGAGGTTGGATCATTTTTATGAGTTTCCTTTCGACCGACAAAATGCAAGGATAGTTACCAATTTAATCACAATACTCTCGGTTTTAATTTTTGAATGGTACAGATTTCGCACCTCAGCGATGCGTTAGATCTCAATTCTTAGAAGTTTGTTTACCGGCAACTCGTTTGATTGGTTGGATAATTTTTATGAGCTTTGTTTCGACCGCCAACATGCTAAGATTATATCCAAATGTATCGCAATGCTCCCGGTTTGAAATTTTTACCATTATGGATTTCGTACCTCTCCGATGTTCTTGATCGCAATTATGTGAAGCTTGGCTACTGACAACTCGTTCGAGAGGTTGGATCATTTTTTAAACTTTTGTCTCGGCCGAAAATATGCTAGGATAGTTACCTAATGAATCGCAATACTCTCAGTTTGAATTTTAGACCGGCACGAATTTCGTACATATCCGATGCGTTAGATTTCAATTATGAGAAGCTTGGTTTCCGACAACTCGTTTGGTAGGTTGGATCATTTTTAAAAATTTGTTTCAACCGACATCATGCTTGGATAGTAACCAAAGGAATTGCATTACTCCCGGTTTAAATTTTTGACCGGTACGGATTTTGTACCTCTCCGATTCTTTAGTTCACAATTATGAAAAACTTGGCTACCGACATGTCGTTTGTGAGGTTGGATCATTTTTAAGAGCTTCGCTTTTACCGACAACGTGCTTGGATAGTTCACAATCACTGGACTAACATCGCTTCCGTCACAAGGAGTGTAAATTAAAGGAACTTTACCCCTCCCTTTTGATGGAGTCGACAACAGAGAAACCCAACTCCTAATTATATGATTCCCACTCCCATTCTCAGGTCTTACACCACTTTCCTGTCTAGTTAAACAATTTGTGGACTTTCCATCATTACTTACGGCCTTACACCCATAAGTTCCATAAATCTACCCCTTCCCCTTGCCAGCATGACTCAGTTTATCATTCCCAAAGCTAGGTATTCGCTGTTCCGAGCTAGATGTTTGTAGTTTTGTCCCAGTGTTACTATCCTTTTCATCCATAATACTCTCAATATTAGCAGAATTTTGATCAGTAATGATGATGATGATGTGCTCTTGAGAGGAGAGGGTTGTCCCCACCTTTGTACTTTCCCCCTTTTTTGTTATACAACCGCTTATTTTCTAAAAAAATAAAATAAATTAAAATAAAATTGATCAACAACCGCCTTTAGCGCATTAGTATACCCTTTCTGAAGAGCCTCGACGGTGTCTTTGATAGGCTGCGTGTGATGGGTTGGAAGTTTGGCTTTAGCTGCCTTCACTCTTTCTTCCAATATTGCCTTTGCTAAGGCTTTGTCTTCATAAAAAATTGGCGCATCATTTTTCTTCAGTTTCTCTCCCCCTGCAATTTTCTGCAAGTCAATCGAGTTAATCAATTCCTTACCCCGTAGTAACTCTAGAATACTCACGGACTCCACTCATGAGCCCTTTCATCTCTTTGGTATCGAAAATGGGAGTGATGTGTTTTATTTGCTAGTGATGGAGAAGGCTTACCCTTATTCAGCTCACAAAGAAACTTCTCTCTCATTTCAGTAGGCATCTTTTGATTCTTGTATCTAGCATCATCCTTGCTAACTATTTCAGATCTTCTGAGACTTCTCCATCACACTTATTAAGAGCTCAAGTCCCACCGGACGGGGCCATCATCCACTCCCCCGTATTGTCTTCAATCACTCTCAAATTTCAGACCCGGAAATTTCTAAAAAAGGAAGTGGCTGAAAACTTGAGAATGCTACAGTGAAAACCTACTTACCCAAAATAACAATCTACAGGATCTAATGGTTACTATTAGGACACATCAACGGCTTAGATTAATCATGACAAAATTGCCCTTAATACTGGGAAGGAGATAAAAAATTGCATAAGAGCTTCTCACTCCTCTTTCTCGTTCTGGATTTCGTACCTCTACGATGCTTTGGATCGCAATTAAGAGAAGCTTGGCTACCATTAAGCCATTTGAGAGGTTGGATCGTTTTTAAGAGTTTTATTTCAACCGAAAACATACTGGGATAGTTACCAAATGAATCTCAACATAGTGACATTGATATTTGCGGATTCAACGGCTCTAGAGAAGAACGTGTAAGAAAGATTATACTTCCTATTACGGCTGGACCAGCAACAGTTGACGTTTAATTTTATGATATCAATGCAAAATTCTGTTATTTGGGGATAATGGGACGTTGTTGGTTACATAATATACGAGCCATTCCATCGACCTATCATTTGGCGCAGCGATTTGAATAGAATTATGACATGAAATCAAAGGAACTCAGAAGTTAGCTTAAGCATGTAAAAATTTTGTAGCCATCGTACCACAAGCGTCAAAGCCACAACTCGTATAGCAATTACAGAAAATAATAGGAAACATTACAGAATACTTTACAGTGAACTCTACAGAAAACCAGCTGCCAAGTATAGAAATCACAGAGTACGTTAAAATCAGTGGGGATAAGCGAGGAACATACATTGGCACTCTTCTGCCCGCAGTAGAACGATATGCTCTTATCTAGTTTCTTAAAGGCATCAGTGATGTCTTTACTTGAACATTTGAAATTGTATCCTTGGTTTGTAATTATCTTGTACTTATGATCCAGCATATATAAATATTATAAACTTCTGGCTAAAAAAAATCCCATTTATGGTAACAGATCATTCTTTCCAAATTATGAAATATCTCTTCAGATTTTATACGCACAAATATAAAGATGGCAACATACAAAATCAAGTAAGTCCACTGGTAGCCCCAACATACCAATATCAATTCTATCCACAGGTCAAGTCATTTTTTTAGCCAGTACGATTACATAGATAGCAAAATACCATATACCTTTACAACAACCCAACCATCTTACAGAAATTATCTACTTTCTATCATCACATTTTTGAGCTCCTCTAATTTTTCAAACCTCACTTATCACTACCATTTACCGATATACACCTACACATAGAAGTTTCGAAGTTCAACACACAGCATCAAGATAATAGAATGATGACATTTCATTAGTTTCCATATTGTAAGGATTGTAAGTTTTCTTGGGATTAGGAAGAACCCACTGGTTATTCCTATTACCACCTTCAGCACTTATACCCACATGTCCGTAGCATTGTTCTTTGTAATAATTATCTCTGCCCTTCCCATGGTTGTAAACAAATCTACCCCCATACTGATTATCTGCTTTAGTTGCTCCCTTGTGCTCTACTTTATCTATCTTCACTATCTTAGAGGAAGTAGGACATTTACCAGCACTATGGCCAAAGGATAAACATTCAGAACACTTGACAGGGTGCCATATGTATTCAGCATCTACTGTGAACTTTTCATTAGTGTCAGCCACAATTGGTATAGAGGCTGGCATCTCACACTTGATATCAATTTCATACTCTGGCATAACCTTGCCTAGTTTTTTCTACAATTGCTTTATCTAGACATAAGGGGATCCCAATGACACTAGTAAGTTCAGCTAGCCTATCTGGATTCCATAAATGTCTAGGGATATTTCTCAGCAAAATCCACACTGGAACATTCTGCAGCATAGTAGTCTTAGTCTCAATATAAGGCCTCCATGGTCTCACCATAAAACACTTATTAGCAATGTGAACATTACCCATAGTAAGCACCTTAGTTATGTCCTCCTCACTACAGAATCTAAATGTAAAAAGACTATTTCCGTGTAAATGCATTTCAAACTCAGCCTTGGTATTCCACATACCTTTGAGTGCATTTTTCACAAAATTGTAATCTAATCTCCTTCCAATGAAGTTTCCCACAACCTAAGTCTTCATGACACTTAATCTTATCAGCATATTTAGCAGTTTTGATAAAGGCAGTTCTAGCACCATTGAAAATCGTGGGGGGAGTGTAAGTTAGCTTAGTAGTACCTCTGATCTTAGCTGCTGCTCCCATCATATGAGCCCAATTCATCACAGTGGTACCTATATTAGACTTCCTAGTCTTCTCATTTAGAGCTGTATCCTCAATCTGGTTATTCTTCAAACATGAAGTACTCACCTGTGAATTCTCACCATTCTCACCAGTAAGATCAGTGATTTTATCAACATTAGTTGCATTATGCTCCCTAGGGATCTCCTCTTGTTGTTCATTAATATTTTCAGGGTCTTTCTCCACCCTATTATACTCTTCATTCCCCGCAAGCTCCTTGTTCTGACCATCATCATCTCCTCCCAGCTCTTCATTCACATCTGCTTCTTCACCCCCTTGTTCCTCAGGTTCACTGTTGTATGACTCAGAGTTCCCACTATCCTCACCAATGTCCTCACTACTTATGTCATCATCACCACTCATGTGTTCTTCTTCCTGGAGCTGCTTCATTGAGAGTTGAAGTTCTTTGTCCTTGGCTTCTCTCTCTGCATAAAGCTTAGCAATTCTCTGCTCATGAAAGGACATTCTTATGGCCATAATTGGTGACCCCTTCCTGGAACTAATTGGGCTCTTGTAATCAGGCCTAGCCTCAAGTAATTTTTGGAATCTCTTCCGTTCACTCGCTGTAATTTTTGGATCAACACTACTTAAAGGAATTCCCCTAGCAAGGAATTGGAGCTCAAGAGTATCAAAGTTGCTTCTCCCCGTAGTAATCGGTTTCGAAACCGCGTTAATCCTCTTTGCAAGCTCGGATTCTTCCCTCCCAAGTGGTGTTGTAGAGTTGAGACCCCCATTAACCTTCTCATGGAGAGGAGGAAAACAAGGCTGACTTGGTGTCATTCGGTGGTTAGACCCACCGGAAGGGGCCATGGCCCAAAGTCGTGTCTCCAAGCTCAAACAACAATATTCTTCCTCTCTGAAATAGGTTGGGATGAGATCTGAATAAACTACTATTTTTGGAAGGCGGTTCGAATGCGAATTAAATGTTGTATAGACCTACTAACCATAAATGGCAACCACCCCAATTCAACAGTCAAGATAAGAAAGGATGGGTGGTGGGGATTAAATTTGGGAAGTTGGCCATGCTATTTTTGGAAGGCGGTTCGAATGCGAATTAAATGTTGTATAGACCTACTAACCATAAATGTCAACCACCCCAATTCAACGGTCAAGATAAGAAAGGATGGGTGGTGGGGATTAAATTTGGGAAGTTGGCCATGCAGATGCTAACATGCACATGATGAAATTAAATAAATTTTACTAACCTGCACCGTGGTAGGTTTATGTCATAATTCTGAGATGCTTCCCACTTAGGGTTGTTGTCTAACATTAGTAGTATTTTGTTTATTGGTCCTCTCCTTAGCACTATCCTTGATATGAAAGTTTTTGTCCTTGCTAATTTTGCATTTCTCCCTGGATGGAGGCTCCCCCAGCTCTGTAGCTCTCATATCCTTCTCAATAATATCATTCTCTCTTTCTCAAAATCTTCAATGGATGTCGTGGTTTTTAACCTATTCAACGGTTTTTCACGCTAAATTATCTTGTTAGCTATCCCTTACTATTCTTGAGCGTTCTAAGCACACCTGGCGTAAAGGCTAAGTTCGAATCCCAAAATTAGGCTATTGCATATACGATATTAGAGAATGTACAAATAGGAATTCCATTAGCTAGACCTCCATATTTGCTTTGATTCGATACTCCACAAAAAAAGTAGTTTATGTAAAAAGGAAATAATATGGTTTGCAAGGCTAACGGCCTCGTTCTGTAAATTACAACCGACACTAGGATAATGAGTACCCCATGCTGATACATGCCTAAGTATCTTTGCATGATAACGAGTTTCGAGCTCCGGGCACAAAATTAGCATTAGCAATGGGATTAGGCTCCATTTAAAAAACGTGCTAAACTGAGAAGTGCTTAGGAAATTTTTCCCTCCTGATATTCATGAAGCTACCAATATAATATTCCCTCTTTTCTCTAGTGTGAAATGGTCTTTATCCTTTTCCCTCTTTTGATCTCTCTAAGAAATATTAGGCTATTTCTCAGCTTTTGATCCCCAAATCTCTCTCTCTCTCTCTCTCTCTCACACGTACACACAGTAGCAAAGTTGATGGTGGTGTTGATGAATGAAATATGGCGAAAACAGTAAAGATTAAAGACGGTAATTTCGGTATGGCTGATGCACTGCAAAATGCAATGCAGAAGGATGAACCAAAGTTTACAGATCCAATAAGGGGAGAGATGGTGTGCTTTGCATCAAGCATGATAAGTACCAATGGGGTGTGGCAAGGTTATGACCCTTTCGAGTATTCTCTCCCACTCTTCATCTTACAACTAATGCTCATCGTCGTTATCACTCGCATCCTCATTTTCCTCCTCAAACCTTTACGACAACCCAAAGTCATCTCCGAGATCCTTGTAAGCTTGTTCAAAGACTTTCTACTTGTAGCTTTAGATATTAATAAATTAATTCAGCTTTACGGATTGTAAAAGCTGAGTGTAGAGGGAAACTAAGTAGATATAATTTGTATATTTTCTTGGCATTAATATGGTTATGGATATGCAGGGAGGGGTAATACTAGGTCCTTCGATACTTGGACGCAGTGCTAATTTCTCAGCAACAATTTTCCCATTGAGAAGTATAATGGTATTAGAGACATTGGCAAATGTTGGACTCCTCTTCTTCTTGTTTCTAGTTGGGGTTGAAATGGACCTCGGTATGATTAGGAAAACCAGTCAGAAAGCGATGGTTATTGCTATTGCTTGTATGTCCCTCCCATTCCTTATCGGCAGTAGCACTACCTTCTTATTTAACGGTGAAACACAAGTAAACCATCTTTCCTTTGTGGTCTTCATGGGTGTTGCCCTCTCCGTAACAGCCTTTCCCGTTCTCACACGAATCCTTGCAGAGCTGAAACTGCTAAACACTGAGATTGGTAAGATAGCCATGTCTGCCGCGATGATGAACGATATATGTGCGTGGATCTTACTAGCCTTGGTAGTCGCATTGGTAGAGAGTAATAGTTCGACCACTCTTGCGTCATTTTATGTGATCTTCTCAAGCATTGGGTTTGTGTTGATGTTGATCTTCGTCGTAAGACCTGGCATTGAATGGTTCATTCATCGTATACCAAACGGAGAGAGCTTCAGTGACTACCATATATGTTTAATCCTCACTGGGGTGTTTGTGTGCGAATTTATCACTGATGCCATTGGCACACACTTAATCTTTGGTGCATTTGTGTTTGGACTTATCATACCAAAGGGCCCCCTTGCGACCACACTGTTGGAGAAACTTGAGGATTTTGTGACGACGCTGTTGCTACCTCTGTACTTTGCGATAAGCGGACTGAGAACTGATATTTCAAGTGTGAATGGCAAAGGCGATTATGGGTTCTTCATTGCCATCATCGTCTTGGCTTGTGTTGGCAAGGTGGCTGGTACTCTCCTCATTGCCCTTTACTATAAGATGCCTTTTCGAGAAGCTTTCGTTCTTGCACTGCTCATGAACACTAAAGGCCTTACTGAAATGGTTGTACTCAATGTGGGTAAGGATCAGAAGGTATACATTAACACTATTATCTTACTTCCCTAAACCTTTGTCAAAATTTAAGTGTAGAAAACCTTTACTTTCTACTGAAATATCAAAGAATTTTCAACAAATTTCGGCAAAAAAAATCCAAAACTATTTCCAAATTTCAAATAAAACAAATCTGGAACTTCGATATTTCTTCACTTCCCTGTCTCTCTCTCCATCTCGATAGCCACTTAATCGAGTTGGCGGTAGCCAAGCTTCTCAAAATTACAATATAAAGCAACAGAGAGGTGTAAAATACGTTCTGATCAATAATTGAAACTAGGAATATTGCGATTCATTTGGTAATAATCGTATAATGTTGTCGGACGAATAAAAACTCTTAAAAATTATCCAACCTCTCAAACGAGTTATAGGTAGCCAATCTTCTCAAAATTATGATCTAAACCATCGGAGAGATTTGAAATCCGTACCGGTCAAAAATTGAAACTGGGATTATTGCGAATCATTTGGTCATAATCCATGCATATAGTTGGCCGAAAAGAAACTCTTAACCGTGATACAAACTTTAAAATAAGTTACCGGTTGCCAAACTTCATAAAATTGTGATCAAACTGTCGGAGAGGAGCAAAATCCGTTTCGGTCATAAATTGAAACCAGGAGTATTGCGGTTCATTTGGCAGTTATCCTTGCGTGCAGACGGTCAAAAATAAACTTTTAACCGTGATCCAGGCTCTTAAACGAGTTGTCGGTTGCCAAGCTTCTCATAATTATGATCTAAACAATCGGGGAGAGGTACGAAATCCATACAATTCAAAAATTAAATTTGGGATTATTGCGATTCATTTGACAACAATCCAAGAATGTTATCGACTGAACAAAAACTCATCAAAATGATCAAACCTCTCAAACGAGTTGTCAGTGGCCTTGCTTCTTAGAATTGTGGCTAGTCAAAAAATGGAACCTGGGAATATTACGATTCATTTTGTAATAATCCTATAATGTTGTCGGTCGAATAAAAACTCTTATAGGTAGCCAATCTTCTCAGAATTATGGTCTAACCTTCGAAGAAATTTAAAATCCGTACCATTCAAAAATTGAAACTGGGATTATTGCGATTCATTTGGTCATAATCCATGCATATAGTTGGCCGAAAAGAAACTCTTAACCGTGATCCAACCTCTAAAATAAGTTACCGGTTGCCAAACTTCATAGAATTGTGATCAAACCATCGGAGAGGAGCGAAATCCGTTTCGGCCATAAATTGAAACCATGAGTATTGCGGTTCATTTAGTAGCAATCATTGCATGTAGACTGTCGAAAATAAATTCTTAATCGTGATCCAGGCTCTCAAACGTGTTGCCGGTTGCCAAGCATTTCATAATTGTGATCTAAACAATCGAAGAGGTGCGAAATCCGTATCATTAAAAAATTAAATCTAGGATTATTGCGATTCATTTTGCAACGATCCTAGAATGTTATCGGTTGAACAGAACCTCATCAAAATGATCAAGCCTCTCAAACGAGTTGTCAGTGGCCTTGCTTCTCCGAATAGTGATATAAACCATCGGAGAGGTGCGAAATCCGTTACAGTCATAAATTGATTCCTGGAGTATTGCAATTCATTTTGTAGCTATCCTTGCGTGTCGTCGGTGGAAAAGATATTTTTAACCATTATCCAACCTCCCTTACGAGATGCCGATAGCCAAGCTTCTCATAATTGTGATCTAAACCATAGGAGAGGTGCAAAATTCGTACCGGACAAAAATTAAAACTGGGAGTATTGCGATTCATTTGGTAACAATCTTATAATGTTGTCAATCAAAAAGAAACTCTTTAAATTGAACCAACCTCACAAACGAGTTGCAAGTAGCCAAGCTTCTCATAATTGTAATCTAAACAATCGGAGAGGTACAAAATCGGTGTCGTTGATAAATTAAAACTGGGAGTATTGCGATTCATTTGAATGTTGTCGGCTGAAAAGAAACTCATAAAAATGATCAAACATCTCAAACGAGTTGTTAGTAGCCTAGATTCTTAGAATTGTGATCTAAACCATCAGAGAGGTGCGAAATCTGTTTCGATCATAAATTGCAACCGGGAGTATTATGATACATTTGGTAGCTATCCTTGCATTTAGTTTATCAAAAATAAACTCTTAACTACGATCCAAGCTCTCAAACGAATTATCGGTGGCCAAGCTTCTCATAATTGTGATCTAAACAATTGGAGTGGTACGATATCCGTACCGGTCAAAAATAAAAACTGGGTGTATTGTGATTCATTTAGCATCAATCCTAAAATGTTAATGGTCGAAAAGAAACTCATAAAAACGATCCAACCTCTCAAACGAGTTGTCGGTAGCCAAGCTTCTATGAGTTGTGATCTAAACCATCGGAGAGGTGTGAAATCCGTTTTTGTCATAATATGAAACCGGGAGTACTGCGATTCATTTGGTAGCTAACCTTGCGTGTTTTTGGACGAAATTAAACTTTTATCCGTGATACCTCTCAAACGAGTTGTCGGTAGCCAATCTTCTTATAATTTTGATCTAAACCATAGGAGAGGGTCAAATTCCGTACCGGTCAAAAATTAATATTGGGATTATTGTGATTCATTTGGTAACAATCCTAGAATGTTGCCGATTAAAAAGAAACTCTTTAAATTGAACCAGCCTCTCAAACGAGTTGCCAGTAGCCAAGCTTCTCATAATTACAAACTAAAGCAACAGAGAGCTGTAAAATCTGTACTGGTCAAAAATTGAACCCGGGAGTATTGCGATTAATTTGGTAATAATTCTGGAATGTTATCGGATGAAAATAAACCCTTTAAATTGATCCATCCTCTCAAACGAGTTGTAAGTAACCAAGCTTCTCTGAATTATAAAAGCCATCGTGATTCATTTGGTAATAATCCTTACATATTGTCGGCCATAGAGAACTCTTAGCCGTGATCAACTTCTCAAACAAGTTACCGGTAGCCAAGCTTCTCAAAATTACGATCTAAAACATCAAAGAGGTGTGAAATCCGCAGTGGTCTTAAATTGAAACCAGGAGTATTGTGATTCATTTGGTAACAATCCTAGAATATTGTTGATCAATAATAAACACTTAACCGTAATCCACCAAGTAAAATGAGTTACCGGAAGCCAAGCTTCTCAAAATTGTGATCTAAACCATCGGAGAGGTGTGAAATCCGTTTCGGACATAAATTGAAACCGGGAGTATTGCGATTCATTTGGTAGCTATCCTTGCGTGTTGTCGATCGAATAGAAAATCTTAAAATGAACAAGCCTCTCAAACGATTTGCCAGTGGCCAAGCTTCTCATAATTGTGATCTAAACAATCAGAGAGGTGCAAAATCTGTGCAGGTCAAAAATTAAAACTGGGAGTATTGCGATTCATTTGGCAACAATCCTAGAATGTTGTCGGTTGGAAAAGAACTCATAAAAATGATCAAATCTCACAAACGAATTGTTAGTAGCAAAGCTTCTTAGAATTGTGATCTAAACCATCAGAGAGCTGCGATATCCGTTTCGCTCATAAATTGAAACTGAAAGTATTGTGATTCATTTGGAAGTTATCCTTGCATGTAGTCGGTCGAAAAGAAACTCTTAACTGTGATACAAGCTCTCAATCGAGTTGTCGGTAGCCAAACTTCTCATAATTGTGATCTAAACAATCGCAGAGGTTCGAAATCCGTACCGGTCTAAAATTAAAACTAAGAGTATAACGATTAATTTGGAAACAATCCATGAATATTGCTGGTTAAAAAGAAACTCATAAAAATGATCCAACCTCTCAAACGAGTTGCCAGTTGCCAAGCATCTCTTAATTGTGATCTAAACCATCGGAGAGGTGCGAAATCCGTTTCGGTCATAAATTGGAACCGGGAGTATTGCATTTCATTTTGGTAACAATCCTTGAATGTTGTCGATCAAAAATAAGTTCTTTAAAATGAACCTGCCTCTCAAACGAATTGCCAATAGCCAGGCTTCTCAAAATTGCGATCTAAAACAATAAAGAGGTTTGAAATACGCACTGGTCAAAAATTGAAACCTGGAGTATTGCGATTCATTTGCTATTAAAACAGTGTATTGCTAGACTCGAGGTTGCACAGGTTAGGAATCCAAAAATTTAACCCACGAACGATCGAGTCGTAGACAAATTCTGGCTCGATCATTCACTTAGCAAAATCATCAGAGAAAAATAAGAATGAACAACAATAGCGAAAGCAAAAGACATATATACATCAACTGAATCTATTCAAAGTCCTGAATAATATACAGAGTCAAAAGCTAAGATCATATACAGGGATGTCTAAAACTATGGAGATCTGCAACAGCCCCAAAATCAGCTCCAAACCAGCAGGAATCCTCGGCAGAAAATAGCTACTCAACCTCTGAAATGTTAACAAATAGCGAAGGTGAGCAAAACCACAGCTCGCCGAAAGCCAACAAAGCTAAATAACCAACTAAGTGATCCAGTGCCGAAGAAGAGTGAGGAGTGAATAATAAAGGGAAAATCTTTAATGTAAAGTAACCAAAAACAACAACTACTACTACTGTTTAATTACGCTACAGTTACTCTACACGATCACTAACAAGATCTATAATGCTGCCAAGAGAAGAAGTAAGTGATTTAGAATAAGAACAGAAGAATGGATGATAGGATTTGGAATAAGAGTTAGGTGGAACAGAGAGTATGCAAAATATTATATGATGCAATGCTATGATGATATGATGGTGGTAAATTTGGAATAATCCCATACTTATTCAAAATTCTACAAGATGTGTTGTTATGAGACATGCATTTCAACCTCGTCTGAAAAGTCTGGGCACCAGGAACTAGCATCCAACTATGTCTTTCCTTGTTAGATGAGACTGGGCACCAGAAGAACTATTCCAACCATGACTTTGCACGCAGGAGAAGACTGGGTACCAGGAAATAGTATCCAACCATGTCTCTCTTCGCTGGACGAGACTGGGCACCAGGAAAACTAATCCAACCATATCTTCACCTTGCTAGACAAGACTGGGCACCAGGAAATAGTATCCAACCATGTCTCTCATTGTAAGACGAGACTGGGCACCAGGAAGATTAATCCAACCATATCTTGTCTCTGTATCTGAGACCCGATCATACTAAGTTTTAGGTGAATTAAATACAATCCAAGGGGTAAGAGAATTCACAGACAAGCAGTGATTAATTACCCCATCACAGTGCTATGCCATAATTATGCTAAACGACGAAGGAGGGTCAAATCTGACATGTCTAACCACAAGATGTTCTAACAATACTAGAAGCCCATAACTTTTGACAAACCAATACTAAGAGCAGCTAACTAAATTAGCAAGCAATAAACTACAAGTATGCTAAGAACGGCTAACTAGTATATAGTTAAAATTATCAACACTAAGCAATTAGTATGGAAACTTAGCAAAGATGGGAAACTCGCCTGTTATAATGCTCGATTCCTGATGATGCCAAAACCGGAGTTCTAAGCCCAAGGAATCGCGAAACGGCAAGGGAACGACCTAACAGCACCCAAAAACCCAATTGAAGCTCAATAATCACAAACCCTTTAAACCCTAAAACATACTCCAACATCAGTAATCGAAACGAATCTAACGGAAGAGAGAGAGGAATTACTTATCGAGTAATGGGGTGAAGATCACAGCGAGGAGATGCGACGAATTTGGCGTGAGAGGAGAGGATCTGCAGAGAGAGGAGCAAAATGAATTTGGGGGTTAAGTGTTGTATATATAGGGGAAGGCCAATGTGCATCACGAGGAAGAGCCAACGCAATAAAAAATAGCTCAAAACAGTTCAAAAAAAATATTCCAGAAAATGGACAGAAAAGACGCCGAAAGGACGAAATGGATGGGTTAAGTCCTAAGCCTTAACGAAACTGATAGGGGCTGTCGGCAACACCCACACGCACACAATAACATAACCAACCCATCTAGAAGAGCCAACGCTCGAAAAAAAATAGTTCAAAACTTTTCTGAACAAAAGTTCAGAAATGGACAGAAATGACGCTGAAAGGACAAAATGGATGGGTTAAGTCTTAAGCCTTAATGGAACTAATAGGGGCTGTCGGCAACACCCACTTGCACACAATAACATAACCAACCCATCTAGGGGTTGCCCACAATAAAAAAAATAGCCTACTCCGCCCTAAAACCACCGGAACGCCTAAGTTGCCGAAAAGGAATCTTTACCTAAAAATTCCAGAACCTAGCGGCAAACCCTACGGGCTTCCGGAATCACCCCAAACCACACACACTCTTTTACAACATCATACCCGACCCGTCTAGGGGTCGCCAATGTCATGATACGGCTTCCTCCCGCCGAAACCACCAAAACCACTATAAGAGAATCTAATACCCAAAACTGAAAATATAGTACACCAATGTATGCATAATGGTTAGAATAAGCGTAGAATGAGTAACGTGAATGATTATATGCAGAAGTTAAAGAGTTAGAATATGCAGAATGATCAGGAATTTGAAATATGCGAAATGGGAATAGTAAAAGAAATTAAGAATTGTCAGGGTCACTACAACAACTCTTTAAAGCAAACCAGCCACTCAAACGAGTTGCCTGTTGCCAAGCTTCTCAAAATTACAATTTAAAGCATCAAAGAGGTGTGAAATCCCTAATGGTTAAAAATTGAAATCGTGAGTATTGCGATTTATTTGGTAATAATCATAGAATATTGTAGGTCGAATAGAAACTCTTAAAAATTATCCAACCTCACAAGCGAGTTGTTGGTAGCCAAGTTCTTAGAATTATGATCTAAACCATCAGAGAGATTTGAAATCCGTACCGGTCAAAAATGAAAACTGGGAGTATTGCGATTCATTTTATCACAATCCTAGTGTATATTTGGCCAAAAAGAAACTCTTAATCGTGATCCAACCACAAAAATGAGTTACCGACAACCAAGCTTCTCAGAATTATGATCTAAACCATCAGAGAGGTGCTAAGTCCATTTGGTTCATAAATTAAAACTGGGAGTATTGCGATTCATTTGGTAGCTATCCTTACGTGTAATCGGTCGAAAATAAACTTTTTACCGTGATCCATGCTCACAATCGAGTTGCGGGAAGCCAGGCTTCTCATAATTGTGATCTAAACAATCGTAGAATTTCAAAATCCGTAGAGGACAAAAATTAAAACTTGGAGTATAGCAATTCATTTTGCAACAATCCTAGAATGTTTCCGGCTGAAAAGAAACTCATAAAAATGATCAAACCTCTCAAACATGTTGTCAATAGCCAAGCTTCTCAGAATTGTGGTCTAAACCATCGGAGAGATGCAAAATCTGTTTCGGCCATAAATTGAAACCGGGTGCATTGCAATTAATTTAGTAGTTATCTTTGCGTGTTGTAGGTCGAAAAGAAACACTTAACTGTGATCCAAACTCTCAATCGAGTTGCCGGTAGCAAAACTTCTCATAATTGTGATCTAAACAATCGTAGAGGTGCGAAATCCGAACCGTTGAAAAATTAAAATGGGGAATATAACAATTAATTTAGGAACAATCCTAGAATGTTGTTGGTTGAGAAGAAACTCATAAAAGCGATCCAACCCCACAAACGAGTTGTTAGTAGCCAAGTTTCTCATAATTGTGATCTAAACCATCGGAGAGGTACAAAATCCGATTCGGTCATAAATTAAAACTGGGAGTATTTCAATTCATTTTGGTAACAATCCTTGAATGTTGTCGATCAAAAATAAACTCTTTAAAATGTACCAGCCCCACAAATGAATTGCCAATAGCCAGGCCTCTCGAAATTACGATCTAAAACAACAAAGAGGTTTGAAATCCGCACTGGTCAAAAACTGAAACCGGGAGTATTGAGATTCATTTGGTAATAATCCTTGAATGTTGTCGATCAAGAAAAAACACTTAAAAATGAACACGCCTCTCAAACGAGTTGCCAGTAGCCAAGCTTCTCATAATTGTGATCTAAACAATCTGAGGTGCGAAATCCATACCGGTCAAAAATTAAAACTGAGAGTATTGCGATTGATTTGGCAACAATCCTAGAATATTGTTGGTTGAAAAGAAACTCTGAAAAGCGATTCAACCCCTCAAACGAGTTGTCAGTAGCCAAGCATCTCATAATTGTGATCTAAACCATATGAGAGGAGTGAAATCCATAACGTTCTAAAATTAAAACAGGTATTATTGCTATTCATTTGCTAATAATCCTTGAATGTTGTCGATCCAAAAAAAAATCTTTAAAATGAACCAGCCTCACAAACGAGTTGCCAGTAGACAAGTTTATATAGTTACGATCTAAAACCACAAAGAGGTGTAAAATCCGCACTGTTCTAAAATTAAAACCGGCAGTATTGCGATTCATTTAGCAACTATCATTGAATGTTGTCGATCATAAAAAAAATTTAAAAACGAACCAGCCTCTCAAACGAGTTGCTTGTAGCCAAGATTCTCAAAATTACAATTTAAGACATCAAAGATGTGTGAAATCCGTAATGGTCAAAAATTGAAATCGAGAGCATGGCGATTCATTTGTTAATAATCATAGAATATTGTCGGTCGAATAGAAACTCTTAAAAATTATCCAACCTCACAAACGAGTTGTAGGTAGCCAAGCTTCTTAGAATAATGATCTAATCCATACCGATCTAAAATTGAAACTAGGAGTATTGCGATTCATTAAATCACAATCCTTGCGTATAGTAGGCTGGAAAGAAACTCTTAACCGTAATCCATCCACAAAAATGAGTTACCAGCAGCCAAGCTTCTCAGAATTGTGATCAAAACCATCGGAGAGGTGCGAAATCAATTTTGGTCATAAATTATAACCGGGAGTATTGTGATTCATTTGGAAGCTACCCTTGATTGTAATCGGTCGAAAATAAACCCTTTACCGTGATCCAAGCTCACAATCAAGTTGTTGGTAGCCAAATTCTCATAATTATGATCTAAACAATCGTAGAGTTTTAAAATCCGTACAGGTCAAAAATTTAAACTGGGATTATAGCGATTCATTTTGCAACAATCCTAGAATGTTGCCGGATTAAAAGAAACTCATAAAAACAATCTACCCTCTCAAACATTTTGTTAGTAGCCAAGCATTTCAGAATTGTGGTCTAATCCATCGGAGAGGTTGGAAATCCGTTTCGGACATAAATTGAAACCGCGAGTATTGTAATTCATTTGGTTTGCGCGTTGTCGGTCGAAAAGAAGCTCTTAACCGTGATCCAAGCTCTTAACCGTAACATGCAAGGACAATTACCAAATGAATCGTAATACACTCGGCTTGAATTTTTTACCGGTACGGAATTCGTACTCAACGATGCACTAGATCTTAATTTCTAGAATTATGGTTACCTGCAAATCGTTTGATAGGTTGGATCATTTTCAAGAGTTTAGTTTCGACCGTCAACATGATAGGATAGTTTCCAAAAGAATCGCAGTACTCCCGGTTTGAATTTTATATCGGTACGGATTTTGTACCTCTCCGATGATTAAGATCGTAACTATAAGAAGCTTGGCTACTGACAACTCGTTCGAGAGGTTGAATCATTTTTAAAGGTTTCATCTTGACCGACAACATGCTAGGATAGGTACTAAATGAATCGCAATACACCTGGTTTAACTTTTTGACCGGTACGGATTTCGTACCTCTCCTATTATTTAGTTCACAATTATGAGAAACTTGGCTACCGACATGCCGTTTGTGAGGTTGGATCATTTTTAAGAGCTTCCCCATCTAACGACAGCATGCTTGGATAGTTACCAAATGAATCGCAATAGTCCCGGTATGAATTTTTGATCGGTTCGGATTTCGTACCTCACCGATCCTTTAGATAGTAATTCTAAAAAGCTTGGCTACTGACAACAAATTCGAGAGTTTGAATCATTTTTAAGAGTTTCGTTTCTACCGACAAAATGCATGGATAGTTACCAAATAAATCGTGATACTCTCGGCTTGAATTTTTGACCGGTACAGATTTCGTACCTCACCGATGCGCTAGATCTCAATTCTTTAAAGTTTGGTTACCGACAACTAGTTTGATAAGTTGGATCGTATTTATGAGTTTTTTTTTCGATCGCCAACGTGCTATGATAGTTTCCAAATGAATCGCAATACTCCCGGTTTTTGAATTTTTGACTGGTACAAATTTTTTACCTCTCCGATCCTTTAGATCGCAATTATGAAAAACTTGGCTACTGACAATGCGTTCGAGAAGTTAGACCATTTTTAAGAGTTTCGTTTCGACCGACAAAATGCTAGGATAGTTGCAAATTTAATCGCAGTACTCTCGGTTTGAATTTTTGACCGGTACAGGTTTCGTACCTCCCCGATGCGTTAGATCTCAATTCTTAGAAATTTGTTTACCGGCAACTCGTTTGATTGGTTGAATAATTTTTAAAATCTTTTTTTCGACCGCCAACATGCTAAGATTGTATCCAAAAGTATCGCAATACTCCCAGTTTGAATTTTTGACCGATACGGATTTCGTACCTATTCGATGCTTTAGATCGCAATTATGAGAAGCTTGGCTACTAACAACTCGTTCGAGAGGTTGGTTCATTTTGTAAAAGTTTCCATTCGGCCGACAACATGCTAGGATAGTTACCAAATAAATCGCAATACACTCGGTTTGAATTTTTGACCGGTACGGATTTCGTACCTCACCGATGCATTAGATATCAATTCTTTGAATTACGGTTACCTGCAAGTCACTTTAGCCAACATGCTAGGATAATTTCTAAATGAATCGCAGTACTCCCGGTTTGAATTTTTTGCAGGTACGGATTTTGTACCTCTCCAATGCTTTAGATCGCAATTTTGAGAAGCTTGGCTACTGACAACTCGTTCGTGAGGTTGGATAATTTTTAAAAGTTTTATCTCGACTGACAACATGCTTGGATAGTTACCAAATGAATCGCAATACACCCGGTTTTAATTTTTGACCTATACGGATTTCGTACCTCTCCGATTCTTTAGTTCACAATTATAAAAAACCTGGCTACCGACATGTCGTTTGTGAGGTTGGGTAATTTTTAAGAGCTTCGCTTCTACCGACAGCATGCTTGGATAGGTAGCAAATGAATCGCAATAGTCCCGGATTGAATTTTTTACCGGTACGGATTTTGTACCTCACCGATCCTTTAGATAGCAATTCTAAGAGTTACCAAATGAATCGCAATTGACTCGGTTTGAATTTTTTTACCTGTAGGGATTTCGTACCTCACCGATGCGTTAGATCTTAATTCATAGAAATTTGGCTACCGGCAACTCCTTTGATAGGTTTGATCGTTTTTAGGAGTTTTGCTTCGACCGCCAACATGCTAGGATAGTTTCCAAATGAATCCAGTACTCCCGGTTTGAATTTTTGGCCGGTACAGATTTGGTACCTTTCCGATGCTTTAGATCGCAATTATGAGAAGCTTGGCTACTGACAACTCGTTCGTGAGGATGGATCATTTTTAAAAGTTTCACCTCGACCGACAACATGCTTCGATAGTTACCAAATGAATCACAATAGTCCCGGTTTGAATTTTTGATCGGTACAGATTTCGTAATTCACCGATCCCTTAGATAGCAATTCTAAGAAGCTTGGCTACTGACAACACATTCGAGAGGTTAGATCATTTTTAAGAGTTTCGTTTCGACCGACAAAATGCATGGATAGGTACCAATTTAATCGCAATACTCTCGGTTTGAATTTTTAACCGCTGCAGATTTTGTACCTCACCTATGCGCTAGATCTCAATTCATTGAAGTTAGATTACCGGCAACTAGTTTGATAGGTTGGATCATATTTAAGAGTTTTTTTTACCGCCAACATGCTAGGATAATTACCAAATGAATCGCAATACTCCCGGTTTGAATTTTTAACTGGTACGGATTTCGTACCTCTCCGATGTTCTAGATTGCAATTATGAGATGCTTGGCAACCGAAAACTCAAACCTGAAGTTGGATCATTTTTATAAGTTTTATCTCGACCGACAACATGCTTGGATAGTTACCAAATGAATCGCATTACTCTTGGTTTGAATTTTTGACCGGTAAGAATTTCGTACCTGTCCAATGCTTTAGAACGTAAATTATAAGAAGATTGGCTACTGACAACTCGTTTGAGAGGTTGGATCATTTTTAAAAGTATCGTCTCGACCGATAACATGCTAGGATAGTTACCAAATGAATCGCAATACTCCCAGTTTGAATTTTTGAACGATACAGAGTTCGTACCACTCCGATGCCATTGATTTCAATTCTGAGAATCTTGGTTACCGACAACTAGTTTGTTTGGTTGGATCACTTTTAAAAGTTATGTTTCGACCGACATCTGGCTTGGATAGTTACCAAATGAATCGCAATACTCCTGGTTTGAATTTTTGACCGTTACAGATTTCATACATCTCCGATATTTTTTATCACAATTATGTGAAGCTTGGCTACTGACAACTCGTTCGAGAGGTTGGATCATTTCTAAAATTTTCGTCTCGACCGAAAACATGCTCAGATAGTTTCCAAATAAATCCAGTACTCCGGTTTGAATTTATGGCCGGTACAGATTTCGTACCTTTCCGATACTTTAGATCGCTATTATGAGAAGCTTGGCGACTGACAACTCGTTCGTGAGGATGGATCATTTTTAAAAGTTTCAACTCCACCGACAACATGCTTCGATAGTTACCAAATGAATCGCAATAGTCCCGGTTTGAATTTTTGATCGGTACAGATTTCGTAATTCACCGATCCCTTAGATAGCAATTTTAAGAAGCTTGGCTACTGACAACACATTCGAGAGGTTGGATAATTTTTAAGAGTTCCATTTTGACCGAAAAAATTCATGGATAGTTACCAAATGAATCCTAGTACTCTCGGTTTGAATTTTTGGCCGGTACAGATTTCGTACCTCACCGATGCGTTAGATCACAATTCATTGAAGTTTGGTTACCGGCAACTAGTTTGATAGGTTGGATCGTATTTAAGAGCTTTTTTTTTTACCGCCAACATGCTAGAATAATTTCCAAATGAATCGCAATACTCCCGGTTTGAATTTTTGACTGGTTCGTATTTCGTACCTCTTCGATGCTTTAGATCGCAATTATGAGAAGCTTGGTATCATACAACTCAATCGGGAGGTTGAATCATTTTTTAAAGCTTCGTCTCGACCGACAACATGCTAAGATAGTTACGAAATTAATCGCAGTACTCTTGGTTTGATTATTTGACCGGTACGGATTTCGTACTTCTCCGATGCTTTAGATCACAATTATAAGAAGATTGGCTATTGAAAACTCGTTCAAGAGGTTGGATCATTTTTAAAAGTATCGTCTCGACCGATAACAGGCAAGGATAGTTACGAAATGAATCGCAATACTCCCGGCTTGAATTTTGAACGATACGGAGTTCCTACCACTCCGATGCCTTAGATCTTAATTCTGAGAATCTTGGTTACCAAAATCTTGGTTACAAGAAGAATCTAAAAGCTAGGTATTCTGATTCACACTGTGGGCTGAGCAACAAGATGACAATGGCAAAGCAGAATCTGGAAGCCATTGAGGTGATCCATAATGATCCAACAAATATTGCAACTGCTGTCAGAGAAAAGCAATAAGTTGAGGTTTTCTCGAAACTAGTAAAGGATGAAGAAGCTCAAAGCAGGCAAAAATCTAAAATACAATGGTTAGAGCTTGGGGACTCCTACACGACATTTTTTCACAGATCAACCCAGAGAAGGAGGGAAAGAAATAGAATTGCAAATATTGAGGATGAAGCAGGAAACAAAACAGAGAATGAAGATGAGGTTGCTAGACTTGGAGTTGAGTATCTCTCTGGCATCATGGGAACTCAAGGGCAAGTTAACACTGACTGGGAGTTCTTAAATTATGCTGAAGTTGACCCGGTTAGCAATGATATGCAGGCATAGCTAAAGAAGGAGGTTACTAGAGGAGAGATTGTGATGGCTCTATTCTTATTGAACAATGAAAAGGTACCTGGCCCTGATGGTTTTACTGCGTTGTTCTACAAGAAAGCCTGGAGCATCTTAAGGGATGATGTTGGGAAATCAATTCCTAATTTCTTCAAGACTGGTAAGATGATAAAGAGCTGAATGCTACCATAATTTCTTTGGTCCCCAAGAATGAATTCCCCAAGAAGTTTAGTGATTTCAGACCCATCGCTTGCTGCAATACGATGTATAAGTGTATATCCAAGATCATCACTATTAGATTGAAGTTGGTTATTACTAACATTTATTCCCCAAACCAGTCTGCCTTTATCTATGGAAGGAAGATAACAGAAAATATCTTGTTGTCTCATGAAATTCTTAGGAATTATCATAGGGATAAGGGACCTAAGAGGTGTGCTGCGAAGATTGATCTTCAGAAAGCTTATGATATGGTGAGTTGGAATGCTATTGTGAAGATTCTCCACAAGTTCAAATTCCCTAACAATATGATATCATGGATTGAAGCGTGCATCACTACACCAAGATATTCCATCTCAATTAATGGATCTCTACAAGGCTATTTTCCTGGAATGAGAGGCATCAGACAAGGTGATCCATTGTCCCCTTATATATTTGTCTTGGTAATGGCAATTTTCTCCAAAGGCCTCTTGAAAGTAGTGGAGATGGGCAGCTTCAAATTACATATCCTCTAGTTTCACACTTATGCTTTGCTGATGATCTGATCGTGTTCATGAATGGAGACTGCAAATGCTCTTGCTGTAACTCTTCCCCAATGAACATGATCAAGTATGAGGTTACCATGACTTTTGTAGCTGATTATGACCACATGGAGAGGTACTTTCATATTGGAATGGATGATTTGTTCTATTCTCAGCTTCCTTTTAAGCTATGCATCCATTTTCTAAACATGAGAGCACCTGCAGTTTCTGTGGAGACTTTTGAATCTGAATTTGCCATATCAATTTCAGTTATTGAATCTGGAATTTCTGCCAAAATGAACATGATCATGTATGAGGTTACCATGACCTTTGTAGCTAAATTTGACCACATGGAGAGGTACTTTCAGATTGGAATGCATGAGTTGTTCTATTCTCAAATTCCTTTTAAAGTTTGCCTCCTTTTTCTGAACATTACGGCACCTGCAGTTTCTGTGGAGACCTTTAAATCTGAAATTTCCTCCCCACTTCACATGCTCATGGCTACTGTATATTGTAACTTACTCGTGGATGTACCTCCTGATTGGGGCAACTTTGGTGATGTTAAAGGGCCTTTTCTTGTGGATGAAAGCCTTAGGGTAGCATGCTCTAGGAGCACCACCCTCTATCAGACTTAAGCATGGCCTTGATGCACTTGGATAGATAGTGGATAAAGCTTGCACCTGCTATGGGATTTTCTTACTTAGCTTTAACAAAGTGTAATTGTAGTTTGATTTTGTTGATGCTGCTGTCTTGTTTTATTGTTAGCCTTCCTTATGTAGATTAAGCTAGTTAGACTTTTGCCTTGGTCTGTAACTCTTAAATCTTCATTTATATATCATGGGGCTTAGTCTCCCAGCATTCCTTTAAAAAAAAGAATTCATTTGGTAACTATCCTAGCATGTTATCGGTCGAGATGATACTTTTAAAAATGATCCAACCTATCGAACGAGTTGTCAGAAGCCAAGCTTCTTCTAATTGCTATCTAAAGCATCAAAGAGGTACAAAATCCGTACCGGTCAAAAATTCAAACCAAGAGTATTGCGATTCCTTTGGAAACTATCCTGGCATATTGTCGGTTGAGACGAAACGTTTAAAAATGATCCAACCTCCCGATTGAGTTGTCTGTTGTCAAGCTTTTCATAATTGCGTTCAAAGCATCGGAGAGGTACGAAATCCGTACCAGTCAAAAATTCAAACCGGGAGTATTGCGATTCATTTAGTAATTATCCTAGCATGTTGGCGGTCGAATAAAAAACTCTTAAATACGATCCAACCTATCAAACTAGTTGCCGGTAACTAAACTTCAAAGAATTGAGATCTACCGCATCAGTGAGGTACGAGATCTTTACTTGTCAAAAATTCGAACCGAGATTATTACGATTCATTTGGTACCATCCATGCATTTTGTCGGTCGAAACGAAACTCTTAAAAATGATTCAACCTCTCGAATGTGTTGTCAGTAGCCAAGTATCTTAGAATTGCTATCTAAAGAATCAGTTAGGTACGAAATCCGTTCTGGTATAAAATTGAATCCGGGACTATTGCGATTCATTTGGTAACTATCCAAGCATGTTGTCGGTAGAAGCGAAGCTCTTAAAAATGATCCAACCTCACAAACGACATGTCGGTAGCCAAGTTTTTTATAATTGTGAACTAAAGAATCGGAGAGGTACTACCGGTCAAAATTTTAAACCGGGAGTAATGCAATTCCTTTGGTTACTATCCAAGCATGATGTCGGTTGAAACAAACTTTTAAAAATGATCCAACCTACCAAACGAGTTGCCGAAAACCAAGCTTCTCAGAATTGAAATCTAACGCATCGGATATGTACGAAATTCGTACCGGTCTAAAATTCAAACAGAGAGTATTGCGATTCATTTGGTAACTATCCTAGCATATTTTCGGTCGAGACAAAAGTTAAAAAAATGGTCCAACCTCTCGAACGAGTTGTCAGTAGTCAAGCTTCCCATAATTGCGATCAAAAACATCGGAGAGGTACGAAATCCATAACGGTAAAAAATTCAAACCGGGAGCATTGCGATACATTTGGATATAATCTTAGCATGTTGGCGGTCGAAACAAAGCTCTTAAAAATTATCCAACCAATCAAAAGAGTTGCCGGTAAACAAACTTCTAAGAATTGAGATCTAACGCATCGTTGAGGTGCGAAATCTGTACCATTCTAAAATTCAAACCGAGAGTATTGCGATTAAATTGGTAACTATCCTTACATTTTGTCGGTCGAAAGGAAACTCATAAAAATAATCCAACCTCTCCAACGCCAACTCACTAGCCAAGCTTCACATAATTGCGATCTAAAGGATCGGTGAGGTACGAAATCCGTTCCGGTCAAAAAATTCATACCGGAAGTATTGCGATTCATTTGGTAACTTTCCAAGCAAGTTTACGGTCGAGGTAAATTTTTTGAAATGATCCAACCTCTCGAACGAGTTCTCAATAGCCAAGCTTCTCGTAATTGCGATCTAAAGCATCGAAGAGGTAAAAATTTCGCACCAGTCAAAAATTCAAACCGGGAGTACTGTGATTCATTTTGAAACTATCCTTGCATTTTGGCGGTCGAAACTGAACTCTTAAAAATGATCCAACCTATCAAACGTGTTGCAGGTAACCATAATTCTAAGAATTGAGATCTAGCGCTTTTGTGACGTACGAAATCCGTACCGGTAAAAAATTCAAACCGAGTGTATTGCGATTCATTTGGTAACTATTCTAGCATGTTTTGGGTCGTGACAAAACTTTTAAAAATGTTCTGACCTCTCGAACGAGTTGTTAGTAGCCAAGCTTCTCATTATTGAGATCCAAAGCATCGGAGAGGTACGAAATCCGTACCGGTCAAAAATTCAAACCGGGAGTATTACGATACATTTGGATACAATCTTAGCATGTTGGCGGTCGAAACAAAGCTCATAAAAATTATCCAAACAATCAAACGAGTTACCGGTAAACAAACTTCTAAGAATTGAGATCTAACACATCGTTGAGGTGCGAAATCTGTACCATTCAAAAATTCAAACTGAGAGTTTTGCGATTAAATTGGTAACTTTCCTTGCATTTTGTCGGTCGAAAGGAAACTCTTAAAAATGATCCAACCTCACAAACGCCAACAAACTAGCCAAGCTTCACATAATTGCGATCTAAAGGATCGGTGAGGTACAAAATCTGTTTCGGTCAAAAAATTCATACCGGAAGTATTGCTATTCATTTGGTAACATTCCAAGCAAGTTTTCGGCCGAGGTGAAATTTTTAAAATGATCCAACCCCTCGAACGAGTTGTCAGTTGCCAAGCTTCTCATAATTGCGATCTAAAGTATCGGAGAGGTACAAAATCCGTTCCAGTCTAAAATTCAAACCGGGACTATTGCTATTCATTTGGAAACTATCATAGCATATTGGCGGCCGAAACAAAACTCTTAAAACAAATCAAACCTATCAAACGAGTTGCAGGTAACCATACTTCTACGAATTGAGATCTAACGCATCTTTGAGGAACAAAATCCGTACTGGTCAAAAATTCAAACTGGGACTACTGCGATTCATTTGGTAACTATCCAAGCATGTTGTCGGTAGAAGCGAAGCTCTTAAAAATGATCCAACCTCACAAACGATATGTTGGTTGCCAAGTTTTTCTTAATTACGAATTAAAGCATCAGAGAGGTACGAAATCCGTACCGGTCAAAAATTCAAACTGGGAGTATTGCGATTCATTTGGTAACTATCCTTACATGTTGTCGGTCGAGATGAAACTTTTAAAAATGATCCATCCTCTCGAACGAGTTGCCGGCAAACAAAGTTCTAAGAATTGAGATCTAAAGCATCGGAAAGGTACGAAATCTGTACCGGCCGAAAATTCAAACCGGGAGTACAGGATTCATTTGGAAACTATCCTAGCATGTTGGCGGTCGAAACAAAACACCTAAAAACTATAAAACCTATCAAAGGAGTTGCCGGTAGCCAAACTTCTATGAATTGAGATCTAACGCATCGGTGAGGTACGAAATCCGTATCATTCAAAAAATCAAATTGAGAGTATTGTGATTCATTTGGTAACTATCCTTGCATTTTATCAATCAAAACGAAACTCATAAAAATTATCCAACCTCTCGCACGAGTTGTCATTAGCCAAGCTTCACATAATTGCGATCAAGAACATCGGAGAGGTACGAAATCCATGACGGTCAAAAATTCAAACCGGGAGTATTACGATTCATTTGGTAACTATCAAACCAAGATGTCAGTCGAAACAAAACTTATAAAAGCAATCCAACCAATCAAACTAGTTGTTGGTAACCAAGATTCTCAGAAATGAGATCTAAGGCATCGGAGTGGTACGAACTCCGCATCGATCAAAAATTCTAACCAGGAGTATTGCGACTCATTTCTTAACTATCCTTGCCTTTAATCGGTCGAGACGATACTTTTAAAAATGATCCAACCTCCCGAACGAGTTGTCAGTAGCCAATCTTCTAATAATTGCGATTCATTTGGAAATTATTCTAGCATGTTGGCGGTCAAGAAAAAGCTCTTAAATACGATCCAACGTAGCAAACTAGTTGCCGGTAACAAAACTTCAAAGAATTGTGATCTAGCGCATCGGTGAGGTACAAAATCTGTACCGGTCAAAATTCAAACGAGAGTATTAGGATTCATTTGGTAACTATCCATGCATTTTGTCGATCGAAACGAAACTCTTAAAAATGATTCAACCTCTCGAATGTGTTGTCAGTAGCCAAGCTTCTTAGAATTGCTATCTAAAGGATCGGCGAATTAAGAAATCCGTACCGATCAAAAATTCAAACCGGGACTATTGCGATTCATTTGGTAACTATCCAAGCATGTTGTTGGTAGAAGCAAAGCTCTTATAAATGATCCAACCTCACAAATGACATGTCGGTAGCCAAGATTCTCATAATTGTGAACTAAAGAATCGGAGAGGTACGAAATTCGTACCGGTCTAAAATTCAAACCGGGTGTATTGCGATTCATTTGGTACCTATCCTAGCATGTTGTCGGTCTAGATAAAACTTTTTAAAATGATTCAACCTCTCAAACGAGTTGTCAGTAGCCAAGCTTCTCATAATTATGATCTAAAGCATCGGAGAGGTTCAAAATCTGTACCGGTCGAAAATTCAAAATGGGAGTACTGCGATTCATTTGGAAACTATCCTAGTATGTTTGGCGGTCAAAACAAAATACTTAAAAATGATCCAACATATCAAACGAGTTATAGGTAACCATAATTCTACGAATTGAGATCTAGCGCATCGGTGAGGTACGAAATCCGTACCGGTAAAAAATTCAAACAGAGTGTATTGTGATTCATTTGGTAACTATCCTAGCATGTTTTCGGTCGTGACAAAACTTTTAAAAATGATCCGACCTCTCGAATGAGTTGTCAGTAGCCAAGCTTCTCATAATTGAGATCCAAAGCATCGGAGAGGTACGAAATCCGTACCGACTAAAAAATTCAAACCGGGAGTATTGCGATACATTGTGATACAATCTTAGCATGTTGGCGGTCGAAACAAAGCTCCTAAAAATTATTGAACCAATCAAACGAGTTGCCGGCAAACAAAGTTCTAAGAATTGAGATCTAATGCATCGGTGAGGTGCGATATCTGTACCATTCAAAAATTCAAACCGAGAGTATTGCGACTAAATTGGTAACTATCCTTGCATTTTTTCGGTCCAATGGAATCTCTCCAAAATGATCCAACTTCTCGAACGCCAACTCACTAGCCAAGCATCACATAATTGCGATCTAAAGGATCGGTGAGGTACGAAATCAGTTCCGGTCAAAAAATTCATACCGGAAGTATTGCGATTCATTTGGTAACTTTCCAAGCATGTTTACGGTCTAGGTGAAACTTTTCAAATGATCCAACCTCTCGAACGAGTTGTCAGTTGCCAAGCTTCTCGTAATTGCGATATAAAGTATCGGAGAGGTACAAAATCCGTTTTGGTCAAAAATTTAAACCGGGAGTATTACAATTCATTTGGAAACTATCATAGCATATTGGCGGTCGAAACAAAACTTTTAAAACTAATCAAACCTATCAAACGAGTTGCATGTAACCATACATCTACGAATTGAGATCTAACGCATCGTTGAGGTACAAAATTCGTATTGGCCTAAAATTCAAACCGGGACTACTGCGATTCATTTGGTAACTATCCAAGCACGTTGTCGGCAGAAGCGAAGCTTTTAAAAATTATCCAACCTCACAAACGTTATGTCGGTTGCCAAGTTTCTCTTAATTGCGAACTAAAGAATCGGAGAGGTACGAAATCCGTACCTGTCAAAAATTCAAACCGGGAGTATTGCGATTCATTTGGTAACTATCCTAGCATGATGTCGGTCGAGATGAAACTCTTTAAAATGATCCATCCTCTCGAACGAGTTGTCGTTAGGCAAGCTTCTCATAATTGCGATCTAAAGCATCGGAAAGGTACGAAATCTGTACCGGCCAAAAATTCAAAATGGGAGTACTGGATTCATTTGGAAACTATCCTAGCATGTTGGCGCTCGATACAAAACTCCTAAAAACGGTCAAACCTATCAAAGGAGTTGTCGGTAGCCAAACTTCTATGAATTGAGATTTAACGCATCGGTGAGGTACGAAACCCGTACCATTCAAAAATTCAAACCGAGAGTATTGGGATTCATTTGGTAACTATCCTTGCATTTTGTCGGTCAAAACGAAACTGTTAAAAATGATCCAACCTCTCGCACGAGTTGTCAGTAGCCAAGCTTTTCAGAATTGCGATCTAAAGGATCGGGGAGTTACGAAATCCGTTCCAGTTAAAAATTCAAACCGGGACTATTGCGATTCATTTGGAAATTATCCAAGCATGTTGCTGGTCGAAACAAAACTCTTAAAAGTTATCCAGCCCCTCAAACAAGTTTTCGGTAGCCAAGCTTCTCCGAATTGTGGTCTAACGCATCAGAGAGGTACGTACCGGTCCAGATCTCAAACCGGGAGTAATGCGATTCCTTTGGTAACTATCCAAGAATGATGGCGGTTGAAGCAAACTTTTAAAAACGATCCAACCTATCAAACGAGTTGCCGGAAACTAAGCTTCTCAGAATAGAAATCTAACGCATCGGATATGTACGAAATTCTTACCGGTCTAAAATTCAAACCGGGAGTATTGCGACTCATTTGGTAACTATCCTAGCATATTTTTGGTCGAGACGAAACTTAAAAAAATTATCCAACCTCTCGAATGAGTTGTCAGTAGCCATGCTTCACATAATTGCGATCGACAACATCGGAGAGGTACGAAATCTATAACGGTCCAAAATTCAAACTGGGAGTATTACGATTCATTTGACAACTATCCAAGCAAGAAGTCGGTCGAAACCAAACTTTTAAAAGCGATCCAACCAATAAAACTAGTTGTCGGTAACCAAGATTCTCAGAATTGAGATCTAAGGCATCGGAGTGGTACGAACTCCGTATCGTTCAAAAATTCAAACCGGAAGTATTGTGATTTATTTCGTAACTATCCTTGCCTGTTATCGGCCGAGACGATACTTTTAAAAATAATCCAACCTCTCGAACGAGCTGTCAGTAACCAATCTTCTTATAATTATGATCTAAAGCATCGGAGAGGTACGAAATCCGTACCGAAATATATTCAAACCAAGATATTGCGATTCATTGGTAACTATCTTAGCATATTGTCGGTCGAGACAAACTTTTAAAAATGATCCAACCTCCCGATTGAGTTGTCTGATACCAAGCTTCCCATAATTGTGATCTAAAGCATCGGAGAGGTACGAATTCCGACCAGTCAAAATTCAAACCGGGAGTATTGCGATTCATTTGGAATTAATCTAGCATGTTGGCGTAGAAAAAAGCTCTTTAAAGGATCCAATCTATCAAACTAGTTGCCGGTAACCAAACTTCAAAGAATTGTGATCTAGCGCATCGGTGATGTACGATTATGTACCGGTCAAAATTCAAACCGAGAGTATTAGGATTCATTTGGTAACTATCCATGCATTTTGTCAGTCGAAACGAAACTCTAAAAATATCCAACCTCTAATGTGTTTGTCAGTATTAGAATTGTTATCAAAAGGATCGGCGAATTACGAAATCCGTACCGATAAAAAATTCAAACCGGGACTATTGCGATTCATTTGGTAACTATCCAAGCATGTGTTGGTAGAAGTAAAGCTCTTAAAAATGATCCAAACTCACAAACGACATGTCGGTAGCCAAGTTTCACATAATTGTGAAGTAAAGAATCGGAGAGGTACGAATTCGTACCGGTCCAAAATTCAAACCGGTGTATTGCAATTTATTTGGTACCTATCCTAGCATGTTGTCGGTCGAGATGAAACTTTAAAAATAATCCAACCTCTCGAACGAGTTGTCATAGCCAAGCTTCTCATAATTACGATCTAAAGCATCGAGAGGTTCAAAATCCGTACCGGTCAAAAATTCAAACTGGGAGTATTGCAATACATTTGGATACATCTTAGCATGATGGCGGTCGAAACAAAGCTCATAAAAATTATCCAACCAATCAAACGATTGCCGGTAAACAAAGTTCTAAGAATTGAGATCTAACGCATCGGTGAGGTGCGAAATCTGTACCATTCAAAAAGTCAAAACCGAGAGTATTGCGATTAAATTGGTAACTGTCCTTGCATTTTGTCGGTCGGATGGAAACTCTTAATAAGGATCCAACCTTTCGAACGCAAACTCACTAACCAAGCTTCACATAATTGCGATCTAAAGATCGGTGCGGTACGAAATCCGTTCCGGTCAAAAATTCATACCGAAGTATTGCGATTCTTTGGTAACTTCCAAGCATGTATACGGTCTAGGTGAAACTTTTAAAATGATTCAACCTCTCGAACGAGTTGTCAGTTGCCAAGCTTCTCATAATTGCGATCTAAAGTATCGGTGAGGTACAAAATCCGTTCCGGTCAAAAATTCAAACCGGGAGTATTGCGATTAATTTGAAAACTAACATAGCATATTGGCGGTCGAAACAAAACTCTTAAAACTAATCAAACCTATCAAACAAGTTGCAGGTAACCATGCATCTACGAATTGAGATCTAACGCATCGTTGAGGTTCAAATTCCGTACTAGTCAAAAATTCAAGCTGGACTACTGCGATTCATTTGGTAACTATCCAAGCATGTTATTGGTAGAAGCGAAGCTCGTAAAAATGACCCAACCTCACAAACGATATGTCGGTTACCAAGTTTCTCTTAATTGCGAACTAAAGCATCGGAGAGGTACGAAATCCGTACCTGTTAAAAATTCAAACCGGGAGTATTGCGATTCATTTGGTAACTATCCTAGCATGTTGTCGGTCGAGATGAAACTTTTGAAAATGATCCATCCACTCGAACGAGTTGTCAGTAGCCAAGCTTCTCATAATTGCGATCTAAAGTATCGGAAAGGTACGAAATCTGTACCGGCCAAAAATTCAAACCGGGAGTACTGGATTCATTTGGAAACTATCCTAGCATGTTGGCGGTCGATACAAAACTCCTAAAAGCGATCAAACCTATCAAAGGAGTTGCCGGTAGCCAAATTTCTATGAATTGAGATCTAACGCATCGGTGAGGTAAGAAACCCGTCCATTCCAAAATTCAACTGAGAGTATTGCGATTCATTTGGTAACTATCCTTGCATTTTCTCGGTCAAATCAAAACTGTTAAAAATTATCCAACCTCTCGCACGAGTTGTAAGTAGCCAAGCTTATCAGAATTGCGATCTAAAGGATCTGTGAGTTACGAAATCCGTTCCGGTTTAAAATTCAAACCAGGACTATTGCGATTCACATGGAAACTATCCTAGCATGTTGTCGGTCGAAACGAAACTCTTAAAAGTTACCCAACCTCTCAAATGAGTTTTCGGTAGACAAGCTTCTCCGAATTGCGGTCTAACGCATCAGAGAGGTACGTACCGGTCTAGATCTCAAGCCGGGTGTAATGCGATTTCTTTGGTTACTATCCAAGCATGATGTCGGTTGAAACAAACTTTTAAAAACGATCCAACCTATCAAACGATTTGCCGGAAACCAAGCTTCTCTGAATTGAAATCTAACTCAACGAATATCTACGAAATTCGTACCGGTCTAAAATTCAAACCGGGATTATTGTGATTCATTTGGTAACTATCTTAGCATATTTTCGGTCGAGATGAAACTTTAAAAAATGATTCAAACTCTCGAACGAGTTGTCAGTAGCCAAGATTCACATAATTGCGATCAAGAACATCGGAGATGTACGAAATCCATAACGGTCAAAAATTCAAACCGGGAGTATTACGATTCATTTGGCAACTATCCAAGCAAGATATCGGTCGAAACAAAACTTTTTAAAGCGATCCAACCAATCAAACTAGTTGACGGTAACCAAGATTCTCAGAATTGAGATCTAAGGCATCGGAGTGGTACGAACTCCGAATCGTTCTAAAATTCCAACCGGGAGTATTGCGATTCATTTCGTACTATCCTTGCCCTACTATCGGTCGAGACGACTTTTAAAAATAATCCAACCTCTCGAACGAGTTATCAGTAGCCAATCTTCTTATGTTGTGATCTAAAGTTCGGAGAGGTACGAATCCGTACCGGCAAATATTTAAACCATGAGTATTGCGATTCCATTTTGGTAACTATCTTAGCATGTTGTCGGTCGAGGCGAAACTTTTAAAATGATCCACCTCACGATTGAGTTGCCTGATAACAAGATTCTCATAATTGCGATCTAAAGGATCGGAGAGGTACGAAATCCGAGCCAGTCCAAAAATTCAAACTGGGAGTATTGTGATTCATTTGGTAACTATCCAAGCATGATGTCGTGTCGAAACAATACTTTTATTGCGATACCAGCCTATCAAACTAGTGTCGGTAACCAAGATCCCAAATTGAGATCTAATGCATTGGTGTGGTACAAATCCGCATCGTTCAAAATTCAATAAATAGGGATATGCAATTCATTTTGTAACTATCCAGCATGTTTTCGATCGAGAGGAAACTATTAAAAATACTCTAACTCTCGAACGAATTATCAGTAGCCAAGCTTCTCGAAATGCGATCTAAAGCATCGGAGAGGTACGAAATCTGTACCGGTCAAAATTCAAACTGTAAGTATGTGATTTATTTGGTAGCTATCCTTTCATTTTGTCTGTCGAAAAGAAACTCGAAAAAATTAATCCACTCCCGCACGAGTTGTCAGTAGCCAAGCACATCAGAATTGCGATCAAAAGGATCGGTGAGTTACGAAATCCATACCTGTTAAATTCAAACCGGGACTATTGTGATTCATTTGGAAACTATTCTAGCATGTTGCCAGTAGAACGAAACTTTTAAAGGTTATCAAACCTCTCAAACGGGTGTCCGGTAGCCAAGCTTTTCAGAATTGCATTCTAACGCATCAGAGTGGTACGAACCGGTCTAGATTTCAAATCGGGAGTAATGCGATTCCTTTGGTTACTATCCAAGCATTTTGTCGGTCGAAACAAACTTTTAAAAATGATCCAACCTATCAAACGAGTTGCCGGAAACCAAGCTTCTCTAAATTGAGATCTAACGCATCGGATATGTACGAAATCTGAACCGGTAAAAAATTCAAACCCGGAGTATTGCGATTCATTTGGTAACTATCCGTGCATGTTTTCGGTCGAGACAAAAGTTAAAAAAATGGTCCAACCTCTCGAACGAGTTGTCAGTAGTCAAGCTTCCCATAATTGCGATCAAAAACATCGGAGAGGTACGAAATCCAACCAATCAAACAATTGATTTGGCAACTATCCAAGCAAGATGTCGGTCGAAACAAAACTTTTAAAAGCGATCCAACCAATCAAACAAGATTTCGGTAACGAAGATTCTCAGAATTAAGATCTAAGTCATCGGAGTGGTAGGAACTCCGTATCGTTCAAAATTCAAACCGGGAGTATTGCGAGTCATTTTGTAACTATCCTTGCCTGTTATCGGTCGAGACGATACTTTTAAAAATGATCCAATCTCTCGAACGAGTTGTCAGTAGCCAATCTTCTTATAATTGTGATCTAAAGCATCGGAGAAGTACGAAATCCGTACCGGTCAAATATTCAAACCAAGAGTATTGCGATTCATTTGGTAACTATCTAGCATGTTGTCGGTCGTGACGAAGCTTTAAAAAATGATCCAACCCCGATTGAGTTGTCTGATTCCAAGCTTCTCATAATTGCGATCTAAAGCATCGAAGAGGTACAAAATCCGAACCAGCCAAAAATTCAAACCGGGAGTATTGCGATTCATTGGAAATTATTCTAGCATGCTGGCGGTCGAAAAAAAGCTCTTAAATACGATCCAACCTATCAAACTAGTTGCCGGAAACCAAACTTCAAAGAATTGTGATCTACGCATCGGTGAGGTAAGAATTCTGTACCGGTCAAAAAATTTATCCGAGAGTACTAGGATCATTTGGTAACTATCCATGCATTTTTTCGGTCGAAACGAAACTCATAAAAATGATCCAGCCTCCTCTAATGTGTTGTCAGTAGCCAAGCTTCTTAGAATTGCTATCTAAGGGATCGGTGAATTACGAAATCTGTACCGATCAAAAATTCAAACCGGACTATTGCGATTCATTTGGTAACTATCGAAGCATGTTGTCGGTCGAGATGAAATTTTAAAAATGATCCATCCTCACGAACGAGTTGTCAGTAGCCTAGCTTCTCATAATTGTGATCTAAAGCTCAGAAAGGTACGAAATCTGTACCGTCCAAAAATTCAACTGGGAGTACTGGATTCATTTGGAAACTATCTAGCATGTTGGCGGTCGAAACAAAACTCCTAAAAAGGATCAAACCTATCAAAGGAGTTGCCGGTAGCCAAATTTTAATGAATTGAGATCTAACGCATCGGTGAGGTACGAACCCCTACCATTTAAAACTCAAACCGAGAGTATTGCGATTTATTTGGTACTCTCCTTGCATTTTGTCGGTCAAAACAAAACTCTTAAAATGATCAACCTCTCGCACCAGTTGTCAGTTGCCAAGCTTTTCAGATTGCGATCAAAGGATCGGTGAGTGAGAACCGTTCCGGTTAAAAATTTAAACGGGGACTATTGCGATTTATTTGGAAACTATCCTTGATGTTTTCGGCGTAACGAAACTTAAAAGTTCTCTAACCTCTCAAACGAGTTTTCGGTAGCCAACTTCTGCTCTCCGAATGCGTCTAACGCATCGTAGAGGTACGTACCGGTCTAGATCTCAAACCGGGTACTGTCATCATTTGGTAACTATCCAAGCATGTTGTCGGTAGAAGCGCAACTCTTAAAAATGATCTAACCTCACAAACGATATGTCGGTTCAAGTTTCTCTTAATTGCGAACTAAAGAATCGAAGAGGTCACGAAATCCGTACCTGTCAAATTTCAAACCGGGAGTATTGCGATTCATTTGGTACCTATCTAGCATATTTTCGGTAGAGCACAAACTTAAATAAAATGATTCAACCCTCCAACGGTTGTCAGTGCTCAAGCTGTCACATAATTGCGATCAAGAACATCGGAGATTACAATATCCATAACGGTCAAAGATCAAACCGGGAGGTATTGCGACTTCATTTGGTAACATTAGACATGATGCCGGCGAACAATCTGTTAAAAGCGATCACTATAAGTAGTTGTCGTAACCAGATTCGCCAAATTATATCTATAGCCGGCTGTTGGCACGAATTCCGTATCGTTCAAAATTCAGACCGTTGGAGTAGGTGTGCGATTCTTTGGTACTCATCCAAATCATGT